>JAHLJZ010000027.1:0-267319 GCA_025602915.1 Paraphysoderma sedebokerense | reverse complement strand
AACGAGTTTCTTGGTCAACATATTTTTAGTTTTTTGATCTGGAATAATAAAATTTGTAGACTTCAATAGAAATGCTTGACTACCGGAAGAGAGGGTTACCAGGCCTTATATGGGGATGGAAGTTTCATCATTGCCCCTCACAATTGATATGCACAGTCGCGTTGCGCTTGTCGGCAATGCCTTGAAACCGCATCCGTAACAGGATCAACAAGACCGCTAAATAGACCTCGGGATGTGATTATCAACATGTTTCGCTCACAATCTGTATCTTGCTGACCGGAGAGTGTCTGGTTCGAAGAGTGCGTCAGAACGGATAAATGTATCGAAGTCAGCTTATTCTTAGCACAGAGTGTGACTTTAAAAATTACTTGTTTGAGTCTGGTTCATTTTGCGGCAGATGCGCACAAAAGCGTCCAGCTTACCCTCTAAGGAGGACGTAACGGACTTCACCATCGGTCTTACTACAGCTAACGTGCTACAAAACCACGGATATTACCTGTTAACTTGCGAGAAGAAATACAGGAGGTGTTGACATATGAATTGTGAGCAAGGAAATAGATAAATTGTGATGACAAAACATTAGGTCATAAAGATATCTATATGGTTACAACTTTGACGTAAAGCAAACAGAAAACGAAGTTGATGAATATGTGACAATTGTGAGAGATTCACGTTAATTCGGAAACTGTCTGCATTTGTGTGCAGGAAAATCGTTACCAGATTTGCTAGTTTCAGGAAACTCATGTAAAGTCAATTCTGATAATTCAAACAGTCTACAGATGGTTTCGATTACGTCGGTGTATACTGGTTGATTGAAGTATTTTAAACATTCAGCGACGGATTTCTCCGGCATCCCAGGTAATGACTATACAAAGCTTTCAGGACTCCTCATCATAATTCGCCTCATTAGAATTCACAACGAACGACGAGTTTACCGCGGACTTGGAAGTTACAAGGGGGGCTATGGTAATTCGGAAAGATGTTTGGTCTCGGCAACCCAGCTCGGTCGCATCTTTCTTGATTCATCTTACGACAGTCAAATGAAGTTTGAAAGCAGATTTGCCATGATTGAGGTTGTCCTAACGAAAGGGCAGCAATCACAGGCACCGACCCCTTCCAAATTGAAAATCTTGCACCCTTTATTTTTTCCTAACAATGTCGAATACATCGGCGATATATCGTTTTTTAGAATGCACAATATTCTGATTAATGTACCGTATAATTATTTTCTTCAGAATCATTTACCAACGCGCTGATCTCATCTCGGACTCCATTCAGATTAAAGATGACTGACATCCTCTTTTATAGAACCGACCACTTTAAAGAGCACCATAGTAATCCGATAACTCATGTAGATTGCAACACATAGCTCTAGTTTGATGAAGCACCAAGATATCGGACTCGTACCATTCAAATTACCTCGATGATGTATCTACGTCAGTTCCATTGCGGTGATTTCAATGGTACGCGCCTCCATCAATTCTTGGTAAGAACTCCACACAGCATAGATGGATCCAAAATAAAATATCATATGAAAGAGTACACACCGCCAACCCAGACAACTTGAACTACACGTTCATTTCCGTCCACATCAGTGATGAAATTAATGGCACTCCACAGGGCTCTAAAATAATGTCGATCTACTCTTACGATAGCGACATTTGTGTGTGGCGAAAAATATGTTACTTGGACACTTTGGAGTAAGAATCATGTACTGTTTTTGATGCCGTTGGGTTGCGGACTTCCAAACTTGAGATTGAAAATTTTCAAGCCAGAGCAGCTAAGTTCAAAATTTCTGGTCCCTGAGTACGGACATTCACATGTGGTAAAATTTTATTTTTTTTTGATTTGAATAACACTTGCTCCGGTTCAGACTGTTCATAATTGTGAGAAATGATAAAATGATTAATGCACGAAGCGGGCTAAGTGAGGCCATAACGGAAGTTTACTTTCAATCAATATTTAATGATACAAGAGTTAAATTACTATAGTATTACAAATAAATCGGATGGCAGGAGTCCTATCTGAAACAACTTCATCCATATTATCACACTTATTCAAGGTCATCGGTCGCTGAGCGACGGGCCGATGGCTTCCAGTCTGAGTCTATCTTCTCTGATTTAAATCCAGGAACGAGCGATGGTGGAAACTCTTCCAGGAAAGCCCTTGACCGTTCTTTTTCATTAGTAGTTGTCGCTCCTCCGGGAATTACATCACCGTCTTCAGAGATTCCTTGTCCACTGCTCTCTTCGTCTTTAATAGTTGTTGCTCCTCCAGGAATGACATCACTTTCATCATCTTGGCCAGATTTGAGCTCTCGGGCTTTCATGCCTGTTGTTGGCTGATCCGAAACGGCTTCCATAGGAGAAGGCGGTTCTTCACCTCGGATATTTGACATTTTTCGTCGATCACTTGTCCCGCTAACAAATCGTTCAGTAGTGTCTGCCTCATCTACGAAATTTTTTCTTCTGAATCTATCAACATGGGAGTCGATAACACTTGGTACATCGCCGGGCCCTGACATTTCACGGTCAAGGTTTGCTCGAGCAGTTGTATCGTCCGGAATAAACACACCTAAATATTGCGAGACAAAAATGGTTTAGTATGATATCGTGAGAAGAAACGTATTCTGACTGCTGAAATTTGTTTACCTGTTGGGTCCTCATTTCCGGTAGGCAATGCGTTCAAGCTGCCGGCATAAGCGACGACAACGGCGATAGCGATAACGAGTTTCTTGGTCAACATATTTTTAGTTTTTTGATCTGGAATAATAAAATTTGTAGACTTCAATAGAAATGCTTGACTACCGGAAGAGAGGGTTACCAGGCCTTATATGGGGATGGAAGTTTCATCATCACCTCTCACAATTGATATGCACAGTCGCGTTGCGCTTGTCGGCAATGCCTTGAAACAGCATCTGTAACAGGATCAACAAGACCGCTAAATAGACCTCGCGATGCGATTATCCCCATGTTTCGCTCACGAGCTGTATTTTGCTCACCGGACAGTGTTTGGTTCGAAGAGTGCGTCAGAACAGATGCTTAATGATGAAGAGGTGCGTGCTAGACTTGCAAGCATTGTTTCGGAGGCACTATACTCTTCCATCATGAATTCAAGCATTGAATTACCCAGGATGGCGGAGGATGGAATGACAATACATGAAACTACATCAGTTGGAAATCACTGAACTCTCGGATCAATGTATCAAAGTCAGCTTATTCTTAGCACAGAGTGTGACTTTTACTTCAACGCCTATGATGTCCGTCGAGAGATACGCTAGTCAGAACATCAATTCACTTCCGGTCTGGCGGCTAGCGATATCTCGGAAATCAGACAAAACTGGATAGAAAAATTGATTATATCATAATTTTATAATCTTAATACAGTCCGAAAAAACTCATAACCCCTTATATTCATCAGCTACTTCAGCTCTATGCTTTCCATGCCTTTGAACACAGTGAAGTTTCCGCAATCGGCACCACCATAAATCTGTCCTTCCAATTGGATACCGTTGTCAATCCAATTTTCTACCCTTTATCCAACATAAAACCCACAAGACAAATCAAAGAGCCTTAAATGAACTTTTTATCGTCCTTATCAGTTCTCTTTCTATACAAATTGTATCCTACAGTGATGAACAATTGAGTTATCACCATCCAAAACAGATATTGCCAAAATGGAGTGCCTGGTTGGGTGGTTAATTGTTGAGTTTGCTTTTCGAGATGAGATGTTACGGTTTGATGTTGAGAGAGTGTGCGAGACTAAGTTGAATAAATGTGGGACAGTAGTCAGTAGAATGAATAACAAACAAAATGATCAAACGAAGTGACTCTGAATCAATATCATACATCAATATTATTTAACCTGGATTTAATATCGTTGATCGCATCCTGCACTCCTGCTGCATCACGAGCGGGTGATAAACCATTCGATAACTGTTGAGTAATGAGTGTCAAAGCTTCGGTCATCACTTTCAGTTCCGCAGTCAGAACGTTCACTTTATTGCTATATGGCGTCAAAGACAGTAAAATTCAGTAAACCAAACATTAAAATGACATTTGCCAAGCAATAGGTTATGAGAACGTACGCAATTTCATCTACTTTATCGGAAATATGCTTTGATCCAGGAGAATCAGAGCTGACAACATTGTTTGATCCACTTGAAGACCCAAGTCTGGTGTGTAAGTTATCTAAGGATTCAATGATCTTATATTGTGTTTCGCGAATAGTGTTGATCAATTTCGCCTGCAAAAACGGATATGTTAACGGCAATAGGGAGGATTAGCCATGGAGCAGTTTAGCAGAAACAGGCCTACCTCGCCTTCAACAGTGGGTTGATAAGGAGTGCTAGAGGGTTTATCCTCTTTGTGCTTGATTTTGTCTACTTTTTTCTCCGCGTCTTTGATGTGCTAGATTGATGAAAAATAAATGATATATTATGTCAAGCCAACGGTTGCAGAAAATCGCGTATGAACAAACAGACTAACCTTCTTTTGATCGTCGGAGAGCTTAAAGTCTTCAGGATGGGCTTTGTATCGTGCTTTGATATTCTAAGAAGGCGACAATACAAATGTCAATAACCTGAAGCAGTGAGAAAGAAGGTGGGTAATATAAATCTTGTAGCTTTCTTACTTCTTTGGCTTTAGGATTTAACTCAAAGGTCTCAAAACTGACTAGTTCGTGATCATCTATTTAATTGACCGGGGCAATGTCAGATACGAGAATCAGGGAAGGAAGGGTAAAAAGTAGAAGCGCCGGAACAAGAAGGAAAGAATCAAAGAAAAGTAAGGTCAACAAACCAGCATATTCCCCACTTTCAGCTGAAACACCAAAGTAATTATCACTCGGTAATTTCACATTAGTTGCTGTAAAGCAATTTTCATATCTTTCACCTTCTTTTGTGAAATCAATATCGACCTGCATGAATTCCAAAGCAAGTTAACAATATTTTCCGCTGCGAAACTAACATCATCATGAAGAGGCAGATGGAGGAAGCTATAAAGCGAATGAAATTTGTAGATAGGTACCGATAGCTTTTCATCTGAAGTGTAGGAGACTTTAACATATACAGCATCCAATGCGTTTCGCACAGCACGATAACAAGCTATGTCACATCACAATCAAAATAGCAGATAACAGAAGACCGTTTGTTAACCGAACACAGAGCCGCGCTATCAAAGCCAATAGAACGAGTCACTAACCTCCAGCGACACTTGAACTTTGACCCTTCAAGTCATTAAATCCTTTGGAGCCGTCATTGACAATTGCCATGATATAAGGCATGTTTCTGTTTCCAGTGGGGTCGTATGTGTCGAAAAATAAACCCAATCCTGATTTGCGTGGAAGAAAGATTAAGTCAAGATAGGAAAAGATTCCCAGACGTCCGGTACGGGTCAAGTAAAGAACAGGACGGAGAGTCAAATTGCGTGCATCGAATTCACAAGCGTAGTCGGTTCACGGACGAGGCATTTAAATAGTACGGCATAAACGGAATAAGAAAGAAAGATGTTAGACAATCTGATTTTATGGTAGGTAATTTCGAAAATCGGCCTGTTCACTTTTGGTTTGCAGGCCTGTCCCTTGCCGAAAGGGAGTTGAATTTGAATAATCCGGCAAACCAATCCGGCAAACCAAGGTTCAGAGAGGATATAAATGCGACAGAGAATATAGGTTCAATGAGTGTAACCGTAAGGTCGCGAGCGAAGTCGGATGTGACTTGAATGATGGCGAACCCCCAATAATCCAGCAGAATTTTCAGACATTGTCATCAGGTCTTAGACATTTTTGATAAATGGACATCTCAATTATTGTTTACCAAATACCACATTATCATTGATATAAGATAATCGCTGGCCTTCAACAATGCCTGACTTCGCAACACGAGCAAATTTTAAAATCACAACTCACCGTTCCAATGGTCATTGGCTCCAAAAACATTGCCCAATTTCACCTGATTCTTAGTATACCAAAATGCGAGACCGTTTCCACCAACAGGATTCCTGCCATAAATGTGGAAGGAGAATTCGATTTCCCATTCCTTGTACTTGTTTTTTTCCTGGGTATACATAGTGCCTTTTTGGCCGGGGACAGAGCTGGCTAGCCGAATATAATGTGGAACCGGAGCAGTGTTACCCTCATAAGACCAGAAAGGGATGGTTTTGTTGTCTGGGAAGAAGTAGGGATGTTTGGCCGACAGTCTGTAGTCATGTCGCCGCTTTGCGAGAGGAAGATTGGGGAGTTCGTATGCGGCGACAGATTGGAGGGACAGCGACAGAAAAGCAAGGACGGATATCGATATCGACATGGATATAGTGGATGATGGCGGGAGATGCATTATGTCTTCTTTCTGCTATAGAAGGACGGTCGTTGTTCTTCTTTATGGTTGCGAATGATTTTGATTACAGAACGGTTTGTTTATTCAGAGGGAAACTCGGGACGAAATTCTCCAACCGCGAAATTTCTATTATTTTATTAACCGATTTTTCTGTCTTTTTTCAGAATAACTTTTTCTAAATAGATAATTTATTCTTCAATTACATTAATTTATGTTTTAATTTGAGGTGCCTACGATGTCTATGCTCATACCAATATTGGAATCTAGTTACACCATTCGCTGCGATGGATTCATTTCGAAGTTCTCACATATCATCGGCAGACATAGGTAATCTTTCAATGATCGATCATAAATGCAGAGTTTAGTACACAATTAATTGATAAACTTACGAAAAACGAATTTGCTAGCGCGATCCTTGGGGATCCGGTTTCCGTGAATCCAGAAGACCAAAAGAAATAGAAGGATTGATCATATGAAGCCCGCAAATAATGAGTGGCAAATCCGATATCAAGTTGTAAAGATTATATTATCATGAACGGCTATTTATTATTACATAGCCGAAGTTAGCTTGATCCATCCAGAGGCCCTACTCCTACTCGGTTCGCACTCAGTCCAAATTTGTTTGAAACGGCTAATAAATTCCACTTGTTTCAGAAATCACTATATTATGTCTTCATCATTACGAAGAGCTTATAGATAACCCTTAGCAACGGCAATCTCCGCATTCAAGATGGAGCTGCCTGCTGCTCCAAGAACGGTGTTGTGACTTAGAACCACCATCTTGACATCCAACACATTACAATCCCTCACTCTTCCGACACTGACTGTCATACCTTTGCCTCTCTCGCGATCCAACCTAGGTTGAGGTCGATCTTTGGCATTTTCATCAAACACATGGATAGCCTTTTCTGGCGCTGAAGGACACGACAGTACATCCCATTCCGGTACATACTCTTCTAAACATTTTCTAACTTCATTCATACTAGGCTTCGTCTTCGATGCAAATGAAAGAGAAATTGCCAAAGTGTGGCCGTCCAAAACAGGAACCCTATTCACGGAGGCTGAGATTTTCATCGAGGTATTCTTAATGCAGGTGGCATTAACAGAGTTATCCAGTTCTCCGAGAATTTTCAAAGGCTCAGTATGAATTTTATCTTCTTCTCCATCGATGAATGGCACCACATTGTCAAAAATATCCAATGAAGGGATACCAGGGTACCCTGCTCCAGAGATAGCCTGCATTGTTTGGACTAAACACTTGTCGATGGCGCCGAATTTCTGCGTAAGAGCTTTCAACACAACTACGAGACCGGTGGTTGAACAATTAGAGTTTGTAACGATGAAACCTCTCGATGTAGAATTTGTAGATCGCTGATGGGGAATTATAGACAGATGAGACGGATTCACCAGAGGAACGACAAGTGGAACAGTCGGGGAAGTACGATGGTTCTTTGCATTGGAAAAAACGGGAATGTTGGCCTTCAAGAAAGCCGACTCTAAGACAAATAAATGATGGATTCAGTTAATATATCTCCTTGTAGTAGGCTATATACTAGTCCTTTTCAAATGTCAAAACGTACCAACAACTCCAGCAACACTACTGTCTAATCCGCTGAATACTAAATCACATTCCTTCCAATTTCCAACGGCGGGTTCGCATTTTTCAACGATCATTTGCTTCACATTATCAGGGCAATCAACATTCATCTTCCAATTGACGGCATCGTTGTACTTTTTACCGGCGGAACGCTCAGAGGCGCCAATGGTGTGGACGACGAAATACGGATGAGATTTGAGCAATGTGATGAATCGTTGACCTACAGTGCCTGTACATCCGAGAATGCCAACTTTAAGAGGTTTACGAGATTCGGGTGGAGACATTTTTTCTGGAATTAATAATATAAACTTTTTATATTCTTGTTCGATTGAAAGGCGAACGACAGTTGTGCAAATTTTGTTTTCTTCCGATCAGCGAACTCCGCGACGCCCTGAAAATGACTCGAATAAAACGATAATCGATGTGCAGAACTTTCCTCAATTATTTCTATCGCATTCATCAGCAATTAACAACGGGTTTATTAATGTAAATATTAAGGAAGTCTATATGATAATATAAATAATTTTTATTCTAAACCTGAGTCAACATCAATTATTAATATAGTCAGGAAGTCTAGTCAAAATGTGTCCCCATTTTGCATGCTTCAAAATATCTTTGTATCCGGTCTTAGCGTTTACTAACTTCTGATCACCCATTCCAAGGACATCGGCTTCTGTCAATACACTACAGAACGCTTTCATACGATCAGTGGCATAGTTCGGCCAAGCAGAGTATAATAAATCGGGATACACATTGCCCGGTAGATTCGTAATTTTTCCAAATCGCACAGTTTGGGATGTTTGTACATTGACAAAGTATTCGAACGACTGGATCATATCCTCAGGCGATGGAGCTGGAAAGTAGAGCTTTTGTAGCGTCGGTAACAGTTTAGTAGGCATGTAGAGCATGCAAACCATCGGTTCACGAAGAGTTGGGGATGAAGAAGACGAAGAAGAACCGACTTCCCTTTCACAAACTGATAGTAAGATTTCATGAGTTGATTTGACTGTTAGATTGAAGATGATTGAACACGCAGAGGAAGGATGGAGAAAAAACTTACCACCCCAGGCATGATCAGCCGCCACAAATGCAGAATCGAAAAGATATAATCTGCCGTCACCTAAACCTTTGTCTATTCTATTTTCAGTTGTACCACTAGTTGAAGGAATTGCAACTTTCTGCTCAAACTGTAGTTTATGATTTGAACAAGATCCTGTTGAATAACCGGCGACCAGCATAGACGAAGGAGAGGTGAATACGATACTTGATTATTTTCGATAAATCAGCACACATACCAAAATATCCGATATGAGTTAATCCGCACCGTTCGAGAACACTATGATCATCCCAGTTTCTCTTCGACCTCGATTCGATTTCGTTAAACGAAATGTTTTCAAAGCACATGAGATCAAGGTCCGACTCGTGAAATCTATCGCCTGTTCCGAAAGAATATTAAGCAATAGCTCAATGGACTGGCAGTCTTGTAAAATAGGAAATGATAATTGACCTTCACGGGTTCTAGCAGGTGTGCAGTTGACTTGGTGATAACTCGATGATAGCGTCAGAAGAACCCAAAAACTAACAATGGTGTATACTTTCGCCGAAGACATTTGCGAATGTTATTACAAAATGCTACAGAAGATTACCGATACATTTCCGTCCTTCCGTTTTTATTCTGCTAAATTCTCAGTTGAAACGAGTTAAACTTTAGATCTAAGGCATAAATCAGGGATATCAGGAGTGCTTTTCGGAAAAATATAAAACCGCGGGTCCGCGACCCAGTCAGTCAGTGTAAATCGTCGAATCGGCTTTTCATTCTCGCATTAAAGCAACATACACACTAGGAGGTTCTTTTGAACGAGTGTGTGCAAATTTTGTTTTAATAACGAACTCCGGGACGCCGAAAATGACTCGAATAAAACGATTATCGCTATACAGAACTTTCCTCAATTATTTATATCGCATTCATCAGCAAATAATAACGGGTTTATTTAATATAAATATTAAGGAAATCTATATAATAACCTAAATTACTGTCTTTGTCAAATCTGACTGCTTTCAGTTATTAAAACGAAAATAAAATATCGAGAGAAAGGCCAGCCACAATATTTCCCCATTTCGCATGCTTCAGAATGTCTTCGTATCCGGTCTTAGCGGTTAATAACTTTGGATCACCCATTCCAAGGACATCGGCTTCAGTCAATACACTACAGTAACCTATCATATCATTAACGGCATCGCTCGGCCAAGCAGAGTACAATAAATCGGGAAACACTTCGCCCGGCAAATTCATAATTTTTCCAAATCGCACAGTTTGTGATGTTATTAATGTATGCGAGTCCTCGACAGCCCGAATTTCGGACGATGGATTTTGAACGTAGTGTTTTTGTAGCGTCGGTAACCGTTCAGTACGCATGTAAAGCATGCAAACCATCGGATTGAGAGGAGTTGGGGATGAAGAAGACGAAGAAGGGCCTTCTCTGTCACATACTGAATGAGTTAATTTTACTGTTAGCTTCGCAACCCATGATTGGGACCACCGAAGAAGAATGAAAAATAACTTACCACCCATAGCATGATCAGCCGCCACCCATGCGGAATCAAAGAGATATAATCGGCCATCACCTAAACCTTTGTCTATTCTATTTTCAGTTGTACCACTGGCTAAAGGAATCGTAACTATTTGCTCAATTTCTGCTTTATGATTTGAACAGGAGCCTATAGGATACCCGAATTCCAATGGACGAAGAAGAAGTGAGTACGAGACTTAATCTTTTTCAATGAATCAGCACACATACCAAAATATCCGATATGAGTAAATCCGCATGCTTCGACACTACTATGATCATCCCAGTTTCTTTTTGACCTCGATTCGGCTGACAAAATCTCTTGGTAGCACTTGAGATGAGGATCTGACTCTTGAATCCTATTGCCTGTTCCGAAAAAATGTTGAGCAATGTCTTGTATTAGGATTGGTGGTTTTGTGAAAAAGGAAATAGAAATTGCTCACCAGTTCTAACGGGTGCGCAGCTCACTTGGTGATAAGTTGTTGATATGGCCAGAAGAATCCAAAGACCGACAACGGCAGATACTTTTTGCGAAGACATTTGCGAATGCTAAATACAGAATGCGACCGAGGAAAGATCAAACGATTTCCATCGTTCCGTTTATATTCTGCTAAAATTTCAGTCGAAACGAGTCAATCCATCGATCTAGGCCGCACATCAGGGATATCAGGAGTGCGTTTCGGACTGCCAAAGAAAAATGGACTGCGACGCGGCATTTCAGTGTAGTATTGTCGTATCCTTAATTGTATTGCCCCACTGTTCCATATATACAATGCACACTAGGAGATTTTTTTTGATGGTGCAATCGACTACTCCGCATGCACGTAGCGTTGCCGATCTCATAATCTCAAGGCATGGCACGAAAGAACAAGAGAATTTTCGTTAATATGTCTTATTTATCACGAACAAAATTTCTATTTTGACAACTACATTGTCCTGCTATTTTTTATATTTCTGACTTGATCTTGAACGTTTTCACATTTAGAAAAATCAATATATAGCAAGATGCACATATGAAGTTAAAATTTTCGACCGTTTGTGATTAACATTTGATAATATCCTGCTGTTGCGGGCAAGAATTGAGGATCACCCATTCCGAAGGCATCGTTTTCAGATATAACTTTGCAAAGGGCTCTCATGAGATCAACCGCATTGCTCAGCCAAGCCGAATATAAATTGCTTGGAAACACGTTTGCCGGCAAATTCCTGATGCTGCCAAACCTCACAGTCTGAGATGTTGTAAATGCGGATGATTCTTCGAATTCCTCGATCTCATCGTCTGAGCCATGCATAGGGAGATAAAGTTTCTGTAGTTGTTTCAATTGGATAGTAGGCATATACATTATGCAAACCATCGGTTGGACGGCAACTGACACTGAAGTCGAAGACTGTCCATCTTCAGCTACAGAGGGGTCCTGTTGGCTAAGAAGCTCTTTTTCTTTCTCGCACACTAAGAATACCAAATAATGTGTTAATATCATAGAAACTATAGTAAAATAAAACCAAAAGGTTCTGCGACAAAAGAAAAATTAAGGTGAACTCTTACCGCCCACAGCGTGATCAGCCGCCACCCATGCAGAATCAAAAAGATACAATCTGCCATCACCTAAACCTTTGTCTATTCTATTTTCAGTCGAACCGCTAGTTGAAGGAATCGCAACGTTTTGCTCAATTTGTGTTTTATGATTTGAACAAGATCCTGTTGAATACCCGAAATCCAGCATGGACGAAAAGGAGGTGAGTACGAGACTTCATCAATTTCCATGAATCAGCACACATACCGTAATATCCAATATGAGTATAACCGCACTCTTCAAGGCCACTATGATCATCCCAGTTTCTCGTTAACCCCGATTCGGTTGACAAAATGTCTTGAAAGCACATGAGATCAGGGTCTGACTCCTGAAATCTATCGCCTGTTCCGAAATAACGTCGAGGAACGCCTTGTATTAGGATTGGCAGTTTTGTGAGAAAGGAAATGAAATTGACTCTCACGAATTCTAGCAGGTGTGCTGCTCACTTGGTAACTAGACAAAACTGCCAGGAGGAACCCAAGCTGGGTGATTACGGTACATACTTTTGGCAATGACATTACGAATTTTCTTTGCAAGATATGTTTTGATGGGCTTAAACAGTTGAATTATTCCCTTTCTTTCATTACTCTTCTGTTGAAAAATTAGCTGAAACTTCTTGAACCACACAAGAAGCGCGTCCACTGTGGTTAGTCGGGAACTAGTTTCAGGCAATCAGATAAAGCTTGTCGAAGTTCAAACTGCACAAAATCATCAATCGAGATTCATGTATCGCACAAAAAATATGCCATGATTGAAGGATTGATATTCTGATTCATAAGTATAACGACAATTTATTTGCCCATGCGGGTGGGTTTGAACAAATCGGTAATTATTGTGCCAATATAATGTACATAAAAGCGATCAACGCCACAGTTCTCCAAAATTCATATTAAGACTAATTATCTATTAGCGATTAATGCAATCTGATATCAAGAGCTAAAAAATTTGATGTTGACGTGTTCAGTTATTCAATAACGGTGCAATCGCTCTAGCCCACGTTTCTACGTCAACAAACGTTGCATCCCAGTAATTGATAAATGGGTTTTGCATCATTTCTCGAGGCGTTGGACGTTGCTCTTTTTGTAAGCTGCCAAGAATACCAACCAAGCCATCGTTAAAAGGAGGCAGAAGTTAATTTCCATATTGAAAATGGTGGACTCAAAATTCAATGTGATATAAACATACCATATTCTGATAAATTCGGAGAAAGCTATACTTAATCTTCCATTAGGATTTGCATCGGAATATACTAACTCTAGCGGTACTGTTGGCGGCGGTTCTTTAATAATGTAATCAATCATTTCGAAAATTGGTACGCTTTTAGCTGAGGTATTGAAGGGCAACGGAAACTTCCCCAAGGCTAACTCAAGAAGGGTTAACCCAAGCGACCAGATATCGGCTTTTATATTATACACTGAACATCGTCGTGAAAATATGGTCAAAATCATAATTTTAAATTGGTAGCTTGCAGAAAGAAACGAATGCCATACCGTTGCCTTTGATCCTTTCAGGAGCCATGTACATGGTACTGCCGACAAACGTCTTGGCAATGGAGTTCTCCAAAATATTAGAGACACCAAAATCACATAATTTTATTTCTCCTTTAGAGGTCAAGAGAATATTTGAAGGCTACAACAATACGTTAGTCAAGGTCTATGAAGCTGACTTGTAGCGAAGTGTGGAGCCGCGGGCATACCTTGATATCTAAAATATTGAAATATGGATCAATTAGTCGCTTTCGTCCCAAAAATACGATTCAAAGCAGATACAAACCTCTGTGCATTACTTTCCACTGCTCATGTAAATATGTCAATCCTTTCAAAACACTGACGGCCACCTTGCCTAATACATCCTCCGATATGAACCCGCCAACGGCATAAACAGATTTATACACTACGTCCAACGACCCTAAATCGCAGTATTCCATTAGAAATGACATTGTATGATCATCTTCACTGAAGAAACCGTAATATTTGATTATGTTATCGTGAGAGAAGAGATTAAGTAGTTGAAGTTCACGGAAGATTTGAGTTTGAGTTGACGGTTCAATTTGGACGTTCTAAAGGTGATATCAACATATTGTTACCAACGTTCCATATATCAAATCTTGAAGTATAACTTTGCTTCTAGTAGCCTTTCTTTTAGGCCATACCTTTCGAGCCATGATCATTCCCGTTTTCTCATCTAAAACTTTGATCACATCGCCAAACGAGCCTTCTCCCACTTTTCCAATAACTCTTAATCCTTCAGCGGTAAAAGAAGACGCAGAACTGGGGTTATCTGGAACAATTTTCGACGGGATAGTGAGGTTTAGTTGTTTTTTGGGTGGGGACGTCGGTTGCGGAGGAACGACAAGAGAGAGCTTTGGTCGCGGGGACTTTTTAGGAATATTGAACCCGTTCATTCGTACCGGTATTACAACAAGGATATTAGAAAATTACTATAGCAAACAAAAGAGATTAATTTATAATATTTTGAGAGGGGATGGGTTTTGGATGAAATATTCGTACATATAGGCTGTGGGCCATACGACAGCCCGCACGAATTGGGATTGTCCACGGTCACGTGCTATATTGCACTTAGTACAATTGTAATTATTTTATTTTTATTACCAATTATTGTATTATCGCAGAATGATGGCAGTTCACTGATCTGGAGGAAATAGCTGCTGGTTTCTAGAAAAAAGCTGCAGTAATGGAAAAAGCTTCGAATCTGTTGTTAGAAGTGTAGTGTGTATTCCAAGTATTCCAAAAGATTCATTTAAGCACACTGGTGTTCAATTAGCAGTTGATAATTCGTCTACATGACGATTCAGCTGTCATTCTGGGTAGATCTAATTATATGAATTACTGTTTTACAGCCTCATTCCTCCAAATCGTACTCAGTTGCTGCAACAATATTGCCCCATGGACTCAACCCACAATTCCGCATCCACTGTCTGTATCCTACTTCTTTTTGAAAATCTTGATATTCTTTGTTTGTATCTATATACTCACATTCCGCGGCCATATGAAGTAAGCTCTCCGATGACCAAGCTGTCATTAACTTTGATGTCGATTTAGGAACTTTTCTCTCAAGTGACGAATTAGGAATCCGCCCTGATATATCTTCGTAAGTAAGTTGTTGAAACGCTTGAGCTATAAATATGGATAGAAATCACATAATCACATACCGAATCGAAGGACATCGGCTTTTGGCTTCAGTCCTTGTGTTTTTTCCCATTCTTTGATTTCCTCTTCGTCCCAAAATAATTCTTTGAAGCTATCGACTTTATGATGATTAGGATCAAGATATTGCGGAACGTATACTTTTTTTAAGCTTAACAAGTAATCTCTGTTCATATATACTGAGCAAAGTACTGGTTGTACCTTTTTGGTTGGTGTAATAACCCTGACGGGCGGGACGCAAACTGAATTATGCGAAAGCTTTGTTTAAATGGACTAACTTTGTGTAGGCAGTTTGAAAAAATTACCTACTTTCTTTTGCATAATAAGCAGCCGCACCGTCAGCATCGGCGACATAAAAACCGCCACTAATGGGAAGGACGTTGGAAATTGAGTTATAATCTTGATAAAAGAAACGAGACTGAACATACAATCCTAACTGTCCGATGTGTTTAGAAGACTCGATTTTTCTCTCAATACTGTCCTTAGCGTTTGAACAAGTCCCGTGAAAACCTACCAATTCCAACTCTGCCAAGTCACTGAGGCCTCTCCTTCCAAGACGTCGCACAGACCGAACCTGCCGTTGCGCATATAACCCTAGTATTCATTTTGTCAGTATAAAACTAAGCTAATATAAATGATGTATCAATTGGATCTTTACCGTCATCATCGATGCTCGGCCTATAAAGTGTTGTCGCGGTTTCAATGGCCGGTATGCCTACTGCAAGCAGTATTACATATACTGTAATCTGTACTTTCCTTCGCCTCGATATTACGGAATTAAAGTCGGAGCTTACGAAAGTATACATTTCGGTAAAAATTGGAACACACTAATTTTGGTTGCTTTTTCAGGTAGCTATCCCTAACACATCCTCAAACGTTCCTGTTTCAGCATGAGTGATGGGTACCTATCAACAGGTCGCTTGCAAGGCTCATTCCCAGTCACCAAGGTGTCTGAAACCCTGAATAGAAAACACAGGACTATACAGCAATGAATAATTAAAGAGGTGTTCCTCTGTTTATTTTTGACAGTTTAATAAAATGGAGAAAAAATCAAATATAATCGACCAACTCATTTCAAATACTTCAATGAAATATTAACTAATCGAGTCACCAGTTTGTCAACATTGACAATGCCTACCAATTTTAGTGATACTAGATGCGGTGGTGCCCGACCACAGATTGTGACAAGGGATATAAAAAGCAAGTGCGTGATTAATGACACGGATACCGAATTCTCTATACCGTATCATCGCACGTGATCACGTTTATTTTTAGAGCATCAGTGGCTGTTAGCTCTTGCATTTTAAAAAAATGACACAGGGAACATTAAATAACGCTATGGTCGACAAACCAGAAAATTTGTGGGTACAATTTGGCGGCGGGCAAGCATTCAAAATTCCCGTTACAGCTGTGGAAGATGTTGCCGACCTTCTCGAAGCTGTAAAAGAAAAATTACGTTTAGCGAAACGGCTAGATTTGCTTCAACTGGAGGTCATGGATGCAGAGGGGCTCCAACGAAGACGGCAAAGACCAGGAAAATTACTTTGCACATTGCTGGAAGAGAACCCTTGGGCCGGTAGAGACGACGAGCATCCGCTTCTTGTCCGAACGACTGACCAGAGACCAATAGAACCGGCTGCATGGTTTCGGTCCTTCTTTGATGGCTGGACATCAGAATACTTTGTGCGAATCAAGTCAATATTATATGCGGAATGGAGAAATATCAACGGGTTTACAATAACAATTCTTTTGCTACACTTAGCGGCCTCTCAACCTTTTAGTCCTATTTCGGCTACGACTTTCTTCATCGTTCTCCAAGTCTTGATGTACCTGGTTTTATATGATAACCAATCGCTAAAGTTGCATCATTTCACAACTTCCACCGAGAATCTTTCGCAGAGCCGATATTGGACAGTGATTTCTTCATCTTTTGCTCATACCGATATCAACCATCTGCTCTGTAATATTGCAGCCTTGGCACTCAAAGGTCCTCTTTTGGAATGTCTATTGGGATTCAGTAAAACTGTTATGTTCTTTTGCCTAGCGTCTGCAGCATCGAGTTTGGTTTCTCTCAAAGTCAACGGCAGACCATACATTGGTTCAAGTGGTGTTGTCTTTGCAATCGAAGGATTCATAAGTAGAATGCTTTCAGTTGAATTTATTGGGTATATCGTCAGCAAATTTCTCTATTACCTGGCAACAAAAGGTGCTGAACTTGACTACGTAGCTAATGTTGGTGGTTTTGTCTTCGGCTATATCTCTCACGATGTCTGGCAGAGTATGTCACATGTTAACAATACGTGGTTAATCAGACGATGTACTACTTGAACATAAATCCTTGAATATAAGCAATAAATGTACTCAGTTCTGATTATTAAACCCCTGACATCCTTGGCGTAACATTAACCAGTATACACTTATTATTTCTACTCTCTCCTCATAAATCGATCAGTAGATGAGACCATAGCTACAGCCTTTCTCTCTTTTAAACGATTAGCTTAAGTTATAACTTGCCTTATGACCAAGAGCTTCCATGATCGACTTTAACAACTCATTTGGGTGGTATCGGGAATTCGTCAGATCTTTAATTTTAAGTGTTTATAAATCTTATGAAGTAGTGCTAGCTTATCTAGATAGGCATGCATCTATCTTAACTCGTCGTTTCTTCATAATCTACCCTTTTTCCATATCGATTATCACACAATTTATCACTTCCCAGATCTTCAGTGTCGAGTTTAGATAATCTCCGAAATTAGATTTAAGTCCTTTCTACTCCGAGAGAGTTCACGGCTTTGTCTCCATGGCCTCTTAAACTCTTTTATGCGTGAAAATTATTATTCATTTAAGATACACGACAGAGGATTATGTTTGATAAATAATTACATCCATTTCAGATATACAGTTTTTTTTAATTATTTAATTGATTACTTAGTCACAGAATTTCGAAGAAATCTCTTTGATAGCCTTCGAAATGGCATGTCCATACCACTGAATGGAGACTGTATCTGAGGTTTAGGCATTGGTCGACTTGCAATGACACTAGTAGCATCACTTCGACTTTCATTTGTGGTTTCACTGTCTCCTTGACTGTCTTCAGTTTCTGTTCTCCTGTTCCGACTTTCTCTGCTACGGCGTAAGCTATCTCTGAATTCTCTAAATTCCGATTTATAGTTCTCTGATCCGATAATGCTACCCCATACTTCGTCACCGCCACTTACGAGAAGTTTATGATAATTTATCCGTCCGTCAAACTTGTCATCTAAATCTTCAATATATCCGCATTTTGCTTTCAGATAATCAAATGTCTCAGATGGCCAAGCAGTTTGTAAGCGTGAATGAAAACTTCTAGCTTGCGGTAACGGAGCAAACCGTATAGCTGAATCTTTGTCTACATCGATACCATTCTGCTGTTCAAACTCCCACATCGCAGTATCACTAAAATGTAATGGCGCAGAGACACTTTCTGAAATATCGGGTATATAAATTTTCTTGAAAGTCGGCAATTTCTCGGCATTAGCATAGATTGAACAGATTATCGGTCTATTAGAAGTTTCCTTTTTGGTTCGATCCATCATATTACCGTCGGCTAAACTTGAATCTTTGCCACCGCATCCTAATACATTATAGCTTAGCTAGGGGTACCAGAATTGTTACAGTTAACTAGGCTTACCTCGTTCGGCATATTGTTTTGCAGTGATTTGTGCATCAGCAACGTAAAACCTTCCCTTGCCGAGCTGTAGTACGTTGACAGCACTTGTGATTGGAATCTCTATGTGATCCTCCAAACTTTCCTTATATTGAGAGCAAGATCCTGATATAGAATAGTTAAGGGTTAAATCTAAAATTCTTGAGTGATTTAAAGAAGTGAGCACACAAACCATGATAGCCTACTAGCGTCCAATCTAACGAAAGAGGGAATATTTCACAATCAGTATGAGATAACAAAAGAGAACTAATTTTTCATGGGAAAAGTGAGATAAACAAAACTTACCGTTCGTATCGCCCGAATCTTCGGCATTGAGTGAAACCACGGTCGAACTCAGCACGCAGGACAAGAGTAAAGTGGCACTGAAGCGCATAATTTTGGCGGAGGTACACATATATAACTTCGAATGACTTGTAAAAAAAATTATAGAAGTTGATCCGATAACCAAAGAAGAGAATTGGATTTGCGCTACTTAAATAGTGCAGATTTTCCGAGGACTTTTTTGAAAAAGTTAAAACTGACCAATGTTAGGTGTTGCGGTTAGTTTGACTTCCTTTGTTTCGGCAAGCTTAATTTAGCTGCGCAAACTAAGACAAACATTCTGATTGATTTTCTTTTGTCTCACAAAGCCTGCTCTATTGTAGCTAACTGTCCTCCTCAGACACATTTTTGCGGGGTGTATTATCTGGTATTATTGAGTGTTTGAGGTGATGATTTGACCGCACGCATCCATTGTTTCACGCTTCTGCCGGACCAATGGACGCGCATCTGGGAAACCGTCATCGAGAGAATGTTGAATGGAAAACGATTATATTTTGGAAGATAAATCGATGAAGATACAGAAAACGACATCTTTTAGTTCTTTATACATTTTGCTTTATATTCACATAGTCAGCTGTAACGGGTATCTACCTACTTTTTTGTACAACGAATCTAAACTCTAGTAAATTACATCCTCGCAGAATCTAATCTACCAACACGATGCAAGTCTTACCATCTTCCCAACCCCACTTTCGTCCGTACTGATCGACTTTTCCTTCGGTGCCTGCGCACACTGGGAAGTCTTTGCCGTCAAGGGAAATTTGTCCAACTTTGCAAGATCCGTTCTTCTTGGTCATGTAGTCCATATGTTCTCCCATCTTGGGCCTGATTTCATTTTCATAAAGTGTTACACCATAATCCGGATAGTTCCAAGCAAACATCCTAAAACAGATTCATAATTAATTTGGGATCAACGATTTAGGAAATATGTAAAAATATTTACCAGAAAAGTGTGCCCGCGAGATCGTTTTCTTGAGAAGACTTATGCCACATATCAAACATTTCCTTTTCTCTATTTTCGTCATGATATCCATATTCTTCCAATAGAACTGGCTTGTTCAATTTTTTGCCAATGTCGGCGTGCCATTTAATAAATGCCTGACTGAATTTTGTTTCGTCCTGTCTTGTGATGCCCCAATGGTCCGGGTATAAATGGAAAGTACCAAAATCGATGTCCGGGATGGCCAGATTGGGTTCGAAATCGACGCCTTCGTATCCAGCTTTAAATGGGTACCACGGGAAATCCGCGTTGACAGCGAAACCTTCGTCTCCAAGTGCGATCAAGTGATTTGTGTCGATTGTTTTGACGTATTTACTCATATCTTTTGGAAAATAATTGTCAGCCTTGAGAAATCACATGACTTCAGGAAATAGTAAACGGACCTCTAACCCAGGAGGTAATGATTTCTGCTTTACAATTAGGAGATGGCTGGTATCGGCTGGAACGGCAGCGGGGTTCGTTGGCAAGTTCCCTATCAAACAGCCAAGCGATCAGATTACGAAATGGAAGGATATCAATAAACTACTAAGAACATACCATGCCATGATAGTGGGTTCATCCTTATATGCGACTCCAGTAAGCTTGTTTACTCTATTCAAGACAGCACTGACATATTTTTGGTATGCTTCACGTTGTTTCTTTCCAGTGTAAAAATCGTCGTGGTATTTGCCGCCAAACCTGTATCCAGTAATCAGTATCCAGTAGGATGTCGCAGTACACAATTGATGAAAAAAACTTACCAGTCGTTATACATATCCATTCCACCGTAAGCGTCCCAGTTATTCGTCAAAGCCGGGATGACTTTCATGTTTCTCTTTTTTGCTTCAGCAATTACCATGTCTAGTTGACCTAACCCTTTGGGACCGTCATAAATGACTGTATCCTTGCCGTCAAACCCTTGATATTGTATTCCATCACTGGGTTGATCAACAAATGCCCATGTTCGGATGACCTGAAAGCGGAGGGTATTAGTTTACAATTCTCATTATATAAGAGTCCGAAGCAATTGACGAAAATTACATTGAGACCAGCTCTTTTCGCGGAGTCTAAACTACCGACGACCAAATCTCGGCTACCGACGTTCAGGTAATATATATTTGTACCGTGGAAGTAAAACAGACAACCGTCAAGGGTAAACTTTGTTCCTGAAATGCGGACCCATCCTTTCTGTGCAGGAGGACCTTTAAGGATGGTCGTATTGGAAGGAGGTGTCGGAACGGCAGACACGTAAATTTGATTCGAAATCGTCAACACAACGAAGAGGAGTAATATCCGGGAGGTATGTGTCTTGCGTGCCATTATTGTGAAGGAGAACTACTTAAGGAAATAAGGTCTTAAACTTTTCTGAAGAAACAGTCCACCCGGGGTCTCGTATACTTATATACCTTTCCGATTCTGAAATGATGTGCGATGTGGAGCCGTGTGAAATTAAAAATATATATGTAACTCCTGCAGTCGTCACTGAGAGATCTGGCATAAGCAAGGACAGCATGATTGTCACATCAGCAATGAATTCATGAAAAATTGGCAAAAAATGTAGACCTCAATGGCAATAATTGACCGGTCATTCTGTAACTCGGAAGTTTGGATCCCGAAATCACGAAAGTTGGCCGTGCATTTCAGATGTGCGACTGTAATGAAATAATATTGCATGCGATTTCAACAGGTAATGCTTACGAGAGCGCTCAGTTCTGGTCAATTGCATGGTCTGAATGCAGCGTGTAGCAATAAGTTTGTCAATCCAAATGCGGGGAATGCAGGGAACCTGTGATCGAATGAATCGAATGAAAAGCTTGTTTCGCGGTGAATAATTACAAGGACTCAAAACTTGCATCAGCGGGAATTTTGAAGATGACGGCCACGAAGGGCATTTCCGGGAACGAACCAGTCGAGGTGACCGGTTCCAAATTTTGCAATTCTTGGTGTTATGCGGGGTCGATCGCGATGATTTCGAGGCGAGGCGTCGACGAGTTTTATGCCCGGAAAATGCACTACCCCGCATTTGTGGAGAAATAGCTTAGATATATTGCTTATATTGAATCGCATCGCTTTACAAAAGCATATATGTGGCGAAACGGCGAATATGTGGGGAAATTAAATGAACCGAATCTAATGATTGGGTCGTTCTGTGGTGTGATTTCAGCTTCCCGCAATATGTTTGGAAATTGGTTTGCAATATAAAAGTTCAATATCGAGTGTACATCTCAAGTCCCAACTGTGCGGCAAATTTCAACATACATATATGAGAAGTCATGAAATTAAAACGTTTTTTTAATTAAAGTATTCTATACATTGAAAATTCCCTTGAAAACGTCGACATTACATCAACAGCTTTCCCATGATATCGGCAACTTTTTTCTTTGAAACTCTCGTCTCATCCAACAACTTTGCGCACTCTCTCATCACTTTTCCCATTTCTTTCTTTCCATGACCCTTTTCAACCCCCAATTCCTTCATCACCCCTCTCACAACTTGTTCAACTTCCTCGTCGGCCATTTGAGTCGGTAAATACTTTGCCAAGATATCTGCTTCTTTTTGTTCTTTTTCTACCAACTCGGTTCTATTCGCCTCTTTAAACAACCGAATGGACTCTTCTCTTTTTGATATCGATGTGCGAAGGATAGAGATATAAAATGATGGTGTTAATTGTTTGGCGGATGCAGTTGTCGGAATAGATTTTTCAGCGTATGTGATGTCTGATAATAATGATTTCAATACTTGAGTTCGAAAAGTATCTTTTGATCTCATTGATTGTTTAAGGTCTGCTTGTATTAGTTTTTTGAAATCTGTGGTTTAGAGAAAGCAACTGGTCAGTCTACGGGTTCTGAAAGTTCAAAACACAAATCTTGATATCGGTTGCGTACCATTTGCTGTTGATGTTGAATATCGAGTTTGTGCGAATACGGTTGAATATTGAGACTTTGAACGGAATGTTCTGGATGTCACAGGTAAAACACTTTTGATGAAATTCATTCTTCTAGTTTATAATATCAGCGCTACCGGAAAACATTCGTAAATTTTTTTTTGAACATCGCTTGATTGTTCGGATCATTCAGCCACAAATCGTGCGACTTTGATTTCAATGACCACAAGTGATATCATTAATGTCCACAGGGATGAGATGTCCAAATTCCGTAATATAGAAATTCATGACAGTCTAAGGATAGTCTTTGATTTACAAAACAACGGCAATTTAATTTTTTTTTCCAATGCGATATGTATCATTTTGGTATCTTTTACAGTGTATCCAGCGTCGCCCATCAAAATGGCCCCTACAAATACAATATCTACTACTGATTCCATTTTCCCTCAAGATCAACAACAGGTAGTTCGCCATATTCTTCCCTCTGTAACTCCATCGCTTGATTTTGCGCAATTCTCCACAGCCCAAGTCAATCAAACTTGTTCATAATTACGGTCACCTATCCCAAGTTGAAATTTGATAATACGATGTTATGATTAATCTGAACCCACTTTGATTCGTTTATGTTCTTGCTGATCAAAGTCAGAATCGTGTGAACGTTTTGCTATAAGTTGTATAGAGACAAATCAAAGCAGGAGAAAATTTTTCACAATATCTCAGTTAAAACGTGTTCAATATGTGGGGACGAAATAATGGTTCAAAATGTGGGAGAACCAAGTACCAAACGGAATACTTACATCCAGTAACATCATTTGACCCTTCTGCCCCCGGTGGCGGTGGCATACCTGGGAAATTCAGACCGGGAGGAAGTGGAGGCATTCCAGGCGGTAATGCGCCAGGTGGGAGAGGCGGCATTCCTGGAAACGGAAAGGGAGGCATGCCTGGTGGCGCTGCACCTTATTATTGGAAAAAAAAACGAGATATAAAAAGTTAGAAATGGAGGAGACAGAGTTAGTTATGTAGAAATTGAGACGAGTATGCGTCAATCGAGAAACAGAAAATCTGCCATCATAAATTGATGAGCAAAGAACCCAAGACGACTTACCAGAGGCTCCTCCGGACGGCGGGAATGGAAAGGGGAAAGGTGGCGGTGGCATATTTGGCGCAGATGACGATGCTTGTGATTGCGATGAGGGGTTGGAGGATGAAGGGGGGGCGGGAAATGGGAATGGCGGCATGCCAGGCATGCCTGGTGGAAATCCTGGAGGTGGCATCGGCGGTCGTCCGCCTGGTGGCATCATTGGCAATCGCGGTGGCATTCCTGGAACTGATTCAAGGGTAGAAAAGAGGAATGAGAAAAAAAGGGTAAATTCGTTCATGAACGGTTTCGGCCACGATCAGTCAAATCGTCAGATTGATTTCAAGAATCTAGGTATAACAGATCGATGGACATGTCTACTTACTCATAGCACCCGGCGCAGAAAATACTATTTGATAAAGCAAAAGTCAACTCGTTAACTGATCGGAATCATCATTTGACAATAACAAGTGTTCAAAAAGCCAACACATACTAGAGGGTAACGCCATCGATCTGGCACCATAATCCTTTGTTATACTGTCAATCACTTCTTGCGCTTTATCATGGCCCAATTCTAAGACAAATCCGGTGATGAATACAAATACCACCGATATTTCCACACGAACCGAGATATCACAACAAAAACAACGATCCTGGTTAATACCATGCAAATAAGATGCCAGAGACTGTAGAAACCCAATGAATACCGGCGTAGTAACTCTTGACATGCATAATATGTTTCCATCCTGTGTTGTGCGCCTTCCGCACTGACGGCGAGTCGTGGGTGAGGTAGATATCGCAGTAGTCTTAGATGATTTGAGAGTCGACAATGGATGGTAACGATACAAGGAAAAGAACAGACGTAGTGAGCGGGTCCGTATCCTACACTTGCTCTCACTCATGCAATCAAATTGAATCTACTCACCGCAATAATACTTTGGCATGACTCTGATATGATATTGTCGACTTTTTCCAACAAAATTTTGCGTTGTTGGCAAACGAGGGAATCCCGGGCTGACTTTATGGCACGTGATTTATGTACTATTACACGTGATGTAAGTGGGTAAATCACGTGCCTTAATTTCAATTAAATTCCTCCAAATTCCCTCTTTTGCTGAGCGAGAGAAAAAGGGAATCTGTCTACATGGTCTGCAAGAAGGTATGTTATTTCCACGACATCTGAGAGACAAGCATCTTGAAATTCCCCACAAAATACTCATTCCTGTTACTCTTATCTTGGTGTATATCCACTCAGTGCGAAAAGAAACTCGCAAAAACTGCAACTTCCGATGTTTGGAAGGACGGCAGCCGTAATGCCACAAGTACGTTCCATGGAAACTGTTTTATTGCCATAATGTTTTTCTAACATTCTGATGCTGAATCTACCTTTACTCTCCTTTAATCTGCCACTACACAGTCGGTAAAGATCGGAAATTGAACGAAAATAAGCTCCTCACCAAGGGAAAAGCGGCCGCCAGGTTTAATCCATACTCTAGTAAATGTAAAATATGCAAGCAAACAGTTCATCAACAGGTTTGCAAACACTTCATGTTTTATACATTTAATGGTGTACTTGATACATTGGTTGCGCTAACAGTCAACAACAACTTATGCTTTTCATTTCTGACTTTGCCCTTTTCAATTTGCGGTCACTTTGATGTAGGGAAGCAACTATTGTCAATCTTGCGCCTACAAAGAAGGAATATGCGCAATGTGCGGTGTAAAGATTCTCGATACCTCGGGTTATAAAATGAGTTCAAAGTAGCCTAAAGTGATCACCCATCCGCCTTGATCGATTATAACATTTTAAAAGGGCCGACGACATTGCGGCAGTAAACTATATACATGTGACCCTTGACATGAAGTTGTCAATGCGTATGCTGTCGTATTACTATCTGAAGATATTATTTGTGCTTTTTCAATCATCAATAATCTTATATACTTGTACCATATTGTGGATTCTCTGTCGGATCTCTTGTAATTATCAGTCTTGATGTTTTACGCATATTGTCATCAATTTGAGATTTTTCTCAAAACATGAACTCAGAAATACACCCAGGATTGTCTAATATTCAAATTTATGTTCAAGATTTTCGAGTTCCATTTTGTCCACCCCTGCTAACATCTGTTTGCTTGTATTATAATTCAATTATTATTCAACAATAATGACGCCTAAACTAAGAAAATGTTTACATATCTTTCTTTTATGATTTCTCTTTACGAAATATACAAAATGTCAAATGATTTAGATAATTAAGGCACGAATTAGAAACTTAAAATAAGCCAGTGAACAAGCTGTGAACCCGGTGAACGAAATGTTCAAAATCATTCCTCCTCAGATTCCCTCGTTTCCATCTCATCTTTTATCGTTCGAAATACATACACAAAATGAGAGTCATTATCAAGGGAGGTGTGTGGAAGAACACAGAGGATGAAATCCTCAAGGCGGCCGTCATGAAGTACGGCAAAAATCAGTGGGCTCGAATTTCGTCCTTGCTCACAAGAAAAACCCCGAAACAGTGTAAAGCGAGGTGGTATGAATGGTTGGATCCAAGTATCAAGAAGGTATGTTTGTGTCTGTCATATATTTTGATTCGGTGTTTGGTTTTGCGAAAAGATAAGGTGGATGCGTAGGCAAAGTATGATTGATTTTGGGTTGGAATGTTTGTTTTGCCCAAGCCATTCGACTATTTGAATTGTGATACCTGCGTCTTCCGAGTCGTTGGAATTTGGATGGATCCTTAGTATAGAATGCTAATATTTACATTATGGACAGACTGAATGGTCCAAAGAAGAAGACGAAAAGTTACTCCATCTCGCCAAACTTATGCCAACTCAATGGCGAACGATCGCACCCATTGTCGGACGAACACCCGCCCAATGTTTAGAAAGATACCAAAAGCTTCTTGATGAAGCTGAATCTAAAGAAGGAATGGAGGGAGAAGCCGGTCCATCCGCTGACGATGTAAGAAAACTACGACCAGGTGAAATCGATCCAGATCCTGAAGTTAAACCCGCTCGACCGGATCCTGTTGATATGGACGAAGACGAAAAAGAAATGTTGTCAGAAGCTAGAGCTCGTTTGGCGAATACTCAGGGTAAAAAAGCTAAACGAAAGGCAAGAGAAAAGCAGTTGGAAGAAGCAAGAAGGTTGGCCGCGTTACAAAAACGACGAGAATTGAAAGCGGCTGGTATCGACGTCCGGGAAAGGAAAAAGAGAAAGGGCATGGATTTCAATGCTGATATTCCGTTTGAAATTAAGCCTGCTCCTGGTTTCTTTGACACCTCCGAGGAAATGAACCGTCCAAGAGATGTGAATAAAACGAATATCTTACTCTCAAAATTAGATGGTAAGAGGAAAGCGGAATTGGAAGAAGAAGAGAGGAAAAAGGATATTAAAAGATTGAAAACAAAGAAGGAGAAAGGTGGGGACGGGATCGCTTTTGTTCCCGGAAGCGGAAACAAAACTGCCGCCGATTTGTAAGTTCTGAGTTTTTCTTATTTCAAACTGTTGTTTGAGAGGCCGTCATATCTAATTTTATTCATTTATTTTTATTTTGGGTAGGTTCAAAGCACCCGCAGCGATCGACAGACGTAAAAAACTTGCCCTTCCGGCTCCACAAATTTCAGAGGCAGAACTTGAAGAAATTGTGAAGATTGGATATGCCGGGGAATCCGCTAAATCCGTAGTTGAAACTGATAATGATGTTACTGGGACAACAAGTTTATTGGGAAATTACTCCACCGTGAATACGGGTTTGCCGACCAGAACTCCTAGGACTGCACCTGGCGGTATGTTGAACCATTGAACAAATCTACTTTATCTCTTTTTCGATGCTCCTGCTATGCGTGATTTCATTCTGCTTCGATTGTGATATTATTGGGATGTGCTAATTTATTGTGTCCCAAATTTAATGTAATTACAGCTGATACCATTCGGCAGGAAGCGTCCAACCAACTCGCTATGATGAAAATGCAGACGCCGCTTTTAGGTGAACAGACTCCTCATCTATCTGATGGTACCGGTTTTTCAGGGGTCACGCCATCTCGTCAAGTTCACCAAACTCCCAACCCTATTGCAGTCCAAATGACCCCCCGTGGTTCCTCATCTACCCCTCGTTCAACAGTTTCTTCGACTCCCCGCTTTGGTGCTGGCGGAAGTGTTGGAGGAACTCCGTACAGAGATGAAATGGGAATCAACACACCTCGATCGACTTTTGAGTCCACCCCACGTAATCAAAAGACAATGTTACAGTCACAGCGTACTCAATTATCTCGTGCACTCGCTTCGTTACCGAAACCAAAGAATGATTTTCAGATCGTTGTTCCGTCTGCTTCCTCCCAGGACGAATCAGAGTCTGATCCGGCAGCGAAATTGAAAGAACAGGGTACATCCGTGGTGATACCTGATGCTGCTGATATTGCAGCCGCCAAGCTTGCACAACAGAAAGCGATCGAGGCAGAGAAAGAAGCAAAGAAATCAGAAGTGTTAAAAAGAGGGTTGCCGCGTCCTTTGGTCGTGCCTTCTGTCAAGATATTATTGGATAAGAGCTACTATGTCGCAGAAGGGGAAGTAGAGTCGGAAAAGAAGGACAAGATAAACGAGTTGAAGCAGGCAGAAGAAATGGTTATTCAAGAAATGGTGGAGTTGATCAAGAAAGAAATGCGAGAAGTTCCCGTGATAGGTGGTGTCCCTCCGCCACCTTCTACTTCCTCGGATATTGATGATTTCAAACTTAAAGAACTTAAATCAGCGGAAGAATTAATCCGTCAAGAAATGGAAGAAGTGACCAAAGGGGTTGAGTTGGTTGATTTACTGGACAAGTATCGTCAGGGTAGCATTGACCGAGAGGTAGATGAAATGTTGAAAAAGATTGACGGTCGATACGAAGGAGCGGTATGGGATGTGAAGTCGAATGAATGGGTCAACCTGGAGGATGAAGGGATCGATGACAATGCAAAAATGGGAATTTACAAAAGCGGTTGGGAGGTTTGTACTTAACTTTCGGTTGGAAATTGTAAAATTGGATGGCTTCCGTTGACCGAATTTTCTGTAGGCTAATCGAACGAGAATGGCCAAGGAAGCGCAGAGGGCAATCAAGATGGAAAAGAAATTGGGGATCGTATTTGGAGGATATCAGGTAAATTTTTGCAATTAATTGTTTTTATTCTCATCTTGTCTCCTCACTTCAAGGTGCGATTGTTAACACTTCATTTGTTTCGAAACCGACAGCATCGATCCAACACTCTTTTAAATAATATAAAGACAGCGTACGGTGATTTAAATGAGGCACTGACTCAACTGCAATCGTTCAAGTTTCTGTCATCTTTGGAGGAAACGAGTACGCCGTTGAGGATTGGCAGTTTGACTCAGGAGGTGGAAGACTTGGCCCGGCGCGAGAAACAGTTGCAGACGAGGTGGGTGGAGCTGAAGCAGATAAGGGATGAATTATCTGTGTAGTGTGTTGTATACAGTGTATGCGGCTGATTTGTATTGTTTCTATCTGCAAAGTAAAAGAATTGTCGATTGATAAATTTGCTTTTGAATGTATTGTCTGAACGAACAAAAAGGCACAGAGCGTTCACGTTCCACAGAGCGGGGGTTTTGGGATTTTGTGTCATGGGAGGAATTGTTCTATTGATGAGGACGAGAAACAAAAAAAGGAAGGAAGGATTCATAGTCATATCTTAGATTTATATCTACCTCTTACTATTTTTAACCATAATTCTTGAAAAATGAAGCCAATTCGTAATCCGCTCCACAGTCACAACTCGACGATACTCTCGGATGGGAGTATACCATTAGGATTCCATCAGCTGGAATATCCATGGGTCACTGATGCATTGATAGACTGGTGCGAAGAAAACTTTAAAGTTGTCTGGTTTATCGCTGAATTCTGTATCTATCTTTTACAATTCATCCTTTCCTCTCTTATCACTTTGTGTCTTACCCATTTCGATTCTGACTTCAACATCTGGACACCTTTTCTCTCCTAATCTAGTCAACACAACGTCAAACATCATCTTTATATATTTATCTGTCCTCGGGTTTCTCGCATGCAAAAAATACAATTACCCTCTACGGTTTTACCTTAGTTTTCTGAGTGTTGGAGTCGTTGGGATGGGATCGGCCTTGTTCCATGGTAGTCTAACTTACTGGACACAATTGCTGGATGAAGTACCCATGATTTGGGGAAGTGGGGTCTTTTTATACAGCTGGTAAGGATTCTGCGATTTGTACTCTTTCCAAGGGTACCTATGTTCCTTTTATCGCGAAATGGTTATCTAACTGTGTCTATATCCTTTTATTTTATGGCGTGTTTGCTGTGAAACAGTTTTCAGATACAAAAGCACAAGTCTTATGGACACTGGTTAACAGTTTTGTTGGTTGGTTATTGCGTCTGGGTGACTGTGACATATTTGCTTAACCGTGATGACGATTTCTTTCAAACTGCTTATGGTATGTCAGCCTCGCTGAATTTTTCCCACAACGATTTTGAGCAAGAATCCTTACATTTTGATTATGTCAACCGTTTGACCCTGTGTTATTGGCGTCTTTATTTGAAATAGGATTAATGGCCGGCACAATCACCATCAAATCATTCCACAATTTCTACCTGCTGTACAGTCTTGCCAATACTCTTTCTTCCAAGACCACTTTCACATCCAACGAATCATCCCCCAAGAAATCAGGCACTCCAACCATTCGTAACCAAATTCTCACGCCTGCACTCTGTCTTCTTTTAACGTCTTTCTTTTCGTATGGCACAGGATTTGTTTTCTGGATTCTGGACAACGTATTCTGCCATTCTCACCTCATCCCATATAAACAAAGTTTGGGGAACATCAGCTGGTTATTAGAGTTTCATGCATTTTGGCATATCGGAACAGGATGGGGAACATACTGTTGCATCGTTTTTACGGCATGGTGTTGGTTTTGGTTGTCCGTGGCTGGGCCGCAATTGCAGAAGGCACAAGTAACGAAAACCAAGTCGAGTATCGTTGATGTAAAACTCGGATGGACTGGAATCGGTGGATGGGTTCCTGTTGTTGTTGTTGAAAGCTCAAGTAGCGATCAAGATAAAGAAGGATCCAAGCAGGGGCATCAAGACAAGATGGTGGGACCGAAGAAAGAAGAAGTTATTAGTCCTGTTGCGAAAACTATGGAACACGAAGTAGAACCTAAGAAACGGAGAGTTGCGACAAGATCAAGCTCGAGAAGAACCAGAAAAGAGTAACAACATTAGAAATTTACATCATTAGATCTGGTTCTAGAGAATCATTTTTTCTAGATTTTATAGAACCTCTTTTTATATCCTATCACAGTTGAAGGTTGGATAATTGAATCGTTGTCGAGAAATATTCTTATCCTTTCTGGTAAAATATTGTATCTTAAATAATGTTAATTGCGAACGTGTCGGGGTTTAGTTGGAAATGGATTTTATCTGTCTAGTCGGTCGCGGGGGAATGGTTTCAATGGCAGCGAATGATGGATTGGGTGTATTTATACATAATTATTCTAAATCATATGAAAACCGAAATATATAAATATAGAGCAATACACCGAATAATTATAATATATTCCATCATTCTAGTTGGACGCGAATTGTCTTGACTTGAATTCAAGCGGTCCACGTGTACCTATTGTACTTTGTCACTGTTAATAGCAAGTCAAAAAAAATTGATGCTAGTCCAGGCCCAATGCATCTACCATTTTCTGGCAGCTCGTACTAATTTCTCTATTCCTCGACAAAAAGGTTTCGAATAATGTCATCGGCAGAATGTAACGCACTCGCTATAATCCACGATAAAGTTAAACCACCAACGCCACTCCAAGGTTGGGTGAACATCCCTCCGGCCGGGGGGTTCACTAAAGGTGCCTGTTGTACATGGAAAGGAATTCAATGTGATACAAGTAGTGGAACTGTGACACAGATGTACCTAGGAAGTTCCGGATTAATGGGATCGATACCGCCTGAAATAGGGGTTCTGACGGGATTGCAAGATTTGTACGTTCTCGAAATGTTTTAAGTGTTTTTTGGTTTCATTTTGATCTAAGCCCACTTCGTTCGACTGACGATCACCGGAAATTCCGATAGAAATATGTTTCAAAATTCATTAACAGGTTCAATACCGCCTGAACTTGAAAGCCTGACGAATTTAAAAATATTGTATGTATCATATCTTCCGATCTTTCGTTAAATCCAACAGTCAATAAGCTTATTAAGGTCCCGCATCTAATCACTTTTTACTTACTAAATACAATGAAGTGCATTCGGCGGCAACAATTTAACCGGAACAATCCCAGAAGCAATAAAAAATTGGAAATCATTGAATGCATTGTAAGTTCTCTACTCTGGTCTTTTCAATTCTCCACTCTCTGGAAATTCATTTTTACTACCGATTTTGAACAATTATGGCGGCCGGTTCACCAGCGTAATCGATAAGAATCAGATATCAGGAACGTTACCCTCCGAATTCGGAAATCGGGCTTCATTAAAGACTTTAAATCTCGGTGAAAATTCATTATCGGGTACTCTACCGCCTCAGTTATTTACGTTAAATTCGTTAAACGTAAGTATTCATATAATGAAAACACTGGATGAGACGAGAGTTGGAAATTAAGGATTACAATTTAGTATTTAAATCTCGATTTGAACAAAGTGTCCGGAACTATTCCACCAGAAATTGGAAGTTGTCGATCATTAAAATCATTGTATGTTCTACCACCTTCGATCATTGGCTGTACATTAACGCTCAACTGAATCCGGATTATCGCTATCTAGGTATATATGGAAAAATAACATAAATGGAGAATTACCAATTGAACTGTTCAATTTAAAAGAACTTGAAGTCTTGTAAGTGTCGCCATACGGACATGGATTCTTGCGCCTATTAACCGGATTAATGTCTTGATTGCAATCCCGCTCGTAGAGCAATTGATACGAATTCTTTAAGCGGGGCGGTGCCGACGAATATTAAAGAGCTGAAAGCATTGACTAGTCTGTAAGTTTTTGATTTGAACATGATAATATTTTGGAATTATCCAGCACTTCTTTCTTAACTAACTATATCTTTCGAAACTTTCATTCGAAGTGACCTTCGCGGCAACTCATTCACCTCCCTTCCGGCCGAAATCACCGAACTACCCCTCCAAAAATGCAAAATAGACGGAAATCCATACACCTGTCACCCTGATCTTCCAACCGCTTGCGAACAACCGACTACCACTGCGTCAAAATGTCCCGCTCCAACTGGCGGATCTAAAAGCTCTTCGGGTACCCTCAATTCGCATCAGTTATTGGCTATCCTTGCAAGCGCAATTGGTGTGATCGTTTTGGTCGTGGTTGGAGTATTTTGTGCGAAAAGGCGCAAAGCAACAAAGAAGATGGAGAAGGAATACAAAGACACCGGATTTGAGAACAAGGAGAACGAGATTTTTGAAAATGAGATGGCTACTGGATTTGGTAATTCTGATGGAACTTTATTTCAACCTGACGCGCAACAAATTCCGAACCAACAGATAAAAGAATACAATTCCGCTACTTCGAATTTCTTTCAGCAGCCCTATCCGATTTTCACTCCATCCCCGTCTCCATCCGACCACTCTCAGCCGCAATCTTGGCAACCCAATTCCACTTCACAATTTATAACACAAGCGCAAAACTTCGATTCCCAAATTCAAACTCAGTATAATCAAGCGCCATCGGTTACTTTGGGTCCACAAGAACTTATTTTGTCGACTGAACCGGTACAAATGTATCCACATGACGAGAGAGATGTACTTTATATTTCTCAATAGGGAAAATCTGTACATAAAAAGGATTGACAAGGTGGAGTTACATCTCGAGGAGTGAGCGGTCAATTCATGTCAATTTCATCGAATGCTTGGTGATATAAGCGAAGCAAATGCAAAATCCAGACAGATGACGAATTTTTTATTTTTTGTGGAATTAACGGGAAAAAAGATGTATTATATACAGTTCCTTTGGTTATCATCTCCAAATGATCAACCTTCACATTTCTACGGACACTAAACGTTGTTGCAACCACGGTTGCTACCGTGACGGGTCCACCACAACACATTCGGCCTTACGTCGGATTGAAACCACTGTCTAAGGAAACCCCTTAACATCAATAAAAAATCCCCCACATAACACAGCTTAGCAGTTGTTTGTGGCTTTGGTATTTAAAATTAGTGCGACAATTAGACCGTAAAGCCCTATTATTGCCGAAATAAAAATGAATTATGTTGTGAAAAAGGTAAATTAGCAATATTGTTGCCGTCATGCAGAATGGAAGAGAATCCAGTGAACAGTATTGTTTTAGCGCAAGAAAAAGAACCCATACCGAGTACTTCAGCAAAAATCAATATCAGCACCATGCCAACGAACAATTTGGGTGATAGTGAGTATCCTAAATAATCCAACAAGTTGAGTTAGATCAATCATAGCTTAGTGTCCACTAAACATGCAATGTGCAGATACCAACCTCTAACGCAGCTATCGCCCACAATACCAATTGCATAACCAGCAGCCATTCCTGCAAAGCCGACGGCTAATCCGGATGATAGATGAATTACTCCACTATTAATTCAATGTAATGGGGGTAGTTTCAAATGTTAATGGTAGACGGAAGATCGGCGAATTACCGGGATAAGGAGGAAGGCAAAAAGAGCGCGATACAGTCAGTTATGTTGAAGTCGAGTGCGGAGGACATTTGAATACTAAGAAAGTTACTGAAACTCTATAACGTACGTCATGAGAGAGTATGGTTGAGCGGGGTCCACTATTATACGGTTGCAAAGACACAAACGAAATACGTGAGTATTTGATAAAAGCATACGTAAACCGTAATCCGAAACTGAATAATGGGGCTAGCAGCAATAAGTAATTAGAATGAAACCCTGAGGTATGGACGTACAGTTTCCGGCTATCACAACAGCGACGACCAGCCCGTAAACGGCAATAATACCAGCCATAACCACCGGAATCAGCGACTTTAATCCGACGCAAATAATTCATTACAATTACAGTATACGGAAAAATGAAAGCGGCTTGTTAGCTTGTCGTGATTTTGACAATTGTCGAGTGCAGCAGCGACAAGATAAGCGCGAATGGTGAAGGAGTTACCTTCATAATTAAGTCAGGTCGGAAAGGACCGATACCAGCAATTCCGATACCGGCTTTCGATGTTCCATATGCAGCTCCAAACGCTAAAATAAGATAGAACGAAAAGAAATATTAAATCACCGATAGTTAGACTGAGGACCAAAACAACCCAAAAATGGAAACGAGCCGATTGAACAGTACATGAGAGAATCATAGATGCCGACGCTCCGGCGAGACCAAAGAAAGGAGCAAAGTCTGGACACAGCTCTGACGATATGGGTGATGACATTCTTGTAAACGTTTCGTTATATCTTGGTGTTATATCTATTTGTCGTTTCTGTTGATGGAATCGATTTCAGTCAAACGCACGGAAGGAACGAGAATTTGGCCGGTGGAGAACATGTGACATTCACGTGATGTCAAAATATTTTACATTTTATGGCCTCATAAATTTTTCTATCAACAACAATGCTAATGAACTACTACGCACATTGTAAGAAGTACAATATTCACATACAAGTTGTGGATATCGTCAACAAAATGTTCCTGGAATTGGCATACTTGTATGCCGGAATCAAGGACTTACAAAGATTACATGCACAAAGGAAGATCACAACAAGAAAAAACGATTTAAATCAATGAAATTAAATATAGAATACTAAGGAGATGAAATAGACTGTGAACCCCGCAAGGGCTGAGGTTTAACAACCAACTTGTCCATAAGCTTAAATTTGCGAGCAACATAAGAATAGACTAACCAAGAAGCTACAGCTAAAATATAAACGGCAACAATCATTACCAAGAGTAACCCAACTGCAAATCCTTTGGATTCAGAACTGATCCAATCGGCGAAAGAAGTCTGATCGTGGAATAAACCAAGCAATAATACCAGCATTCCGCAACAATTGCTGACAGCGTGCAATATGTTGAGTTCGTTGGAAACGTACGGGCGTAGATATATATGCAAGAAAAATTCAATTTCGAAATAGACATATGCACTCACAATCTGTAATGCCGGGCGTCTGAACGACGTGTAAAACCGGTTCATGTTGGATGAATTGTTGTGCATAATACGGCAATGACTGAAGAATACAGACCCGCTAAGAAAGATATTGCTGCACACCAACATTGCTTTCATGATAAGTTGAATAACGACAAAACAATATGCTTCTTGCTTATACGAATGTCCGAATGTCAATAGCTCCGTGGACCATGATTTAACCGTTTTGTCAACTTTCGGGTGATACTTAAAGTACAATAGAGAAGTAAAGTATAGCGGTATTCCTATGACAAATAAACTTGAAAGATATGCTTTAGAGATTGTAATCGGGAATGTTTGCATTCAAGGATGAATTTCCATACCATAATCCGGCAATAGCAAGTGGAACGCGCTTTTGCCATTCTTCGGTATAGCATCTAAAGCTTGGATCCGCATCTAAGAAAGAAACAATAAGTGAACAGTACGCAGGGTATACTACCCTCTTACGCCGATATGTGAAAGTTGAAGGTACCTAAGTATGCGTTGCCATCCAAACCGACTGTACAATCGAATACGCTAGAAAGTCAAACGATGAGTTTGCGAGAAGAGCCAATTCATTGTTAATTATAAAGTAACAAAGAAGAAACCAAAATAATTACTTTACGCTGCTCTTAAGGAAGTTCAGGTATGATATGTAGAGCACAACGTGGAAAACGCGAATATAGCTCACAAGCGGTGGCAGATGAACAGTCTGTGGGGAGATTGCGATACCATTTTTCAACGAATATCGCAATCTCCACCAATTCCACAGCTTCAGCCATAGAACTTCCAAAACTATAACAAGAATCGACGTCGCACATAGCAGCATTGGTAACAACCAAGCAATCCACATTTTATGATAATACCAATCGTGAAGAATGCCGCCAAATAAGCATTCTGGCATAATGTACTCCTCTTTCATGTTGGATACTGCCAATAACTGCAGGATATTCTTGAACAAGGTGGGCCAATCGATGTCGATCTCACCGACGACCACGGTCAAGGACTGAACAAAACCCAAAATAATGTAGAACATGCCAATGCTTAAAGCCAAGAATTCGGTCAGTTGTATATACATAAAATGTCATTATTATATTGAGACAGGGCACCTTGAATGGTTCTGAAATGATAAAACAGCGTGAATGATAAGAATGATAACGAAAACGAATGCAACTGTCAGCGCAACAGATTGCTCGAAATTATCGCCATTACACTTGAGGCACTGTTGGTTTCTTCGATAATATCCATAATCACATTCTCCGCATCCTAAAATCCACAATAGGGTCAAGTTAACAATGGGTAAATCACATCCATTAATTGTTCAAATAGAACAACACCACTCACGTAGTCCCCGGTAGCCGACTCTGCATGTCTCCCCAGACAAAGCGGAGCAACTGCTGGGCTAAAACAATGGTCAAGAAATATTTATGAGACAACATTATTGGGTTAGGCTGAATATAACTATTGAAATTAGCGACTTACTGGGTCACATGTCAAATACAAGTCATTTCTACCAGGAACTTTCCAATAGCCATTTGCTGCAATTGGGGGACGGTCGCCAATTACACTGCAATTCGCACCAAGTGGACACGGTTCGCAAATACTTCCAGTACCATTGCTGAATATATTCATGTAGAGCGGCGCACAAGGGGTCTCAAACGTGATTACGCATTTTTCGGTAGTGGCGCCTTGGGGATCTGTCACTATATACGAGAAGTTGCCGTATGGATATCTGAGAAAGTAATGCATGAGTAACTAGTGAAACGCAATTTTCCATGTTCCTTGGAAATCCAACAAATCAATATAGATCAGTCTCACTTACCCTCCTCCTGAGGAATTGTGGTAGAATCGTAACGAGTTGATGAACGTTTTATCGCCATACTTTAATTCGATACCATTTACATCTGCCAGAAAGCCGCGTTGTGGGAGGTCCAGAACTTTAACATAGAGACTTATTGTAAAGATTGTCAATTCGGGTGATAAGACAATGTTGCCGAAGAAATGTAGAAAAAGTCGCCTACATATCGTCGTCTATGTCTTCTGCAAAAATTGGGAGGGAAACGAACTCATAATTTCCGCTCAAAAAGTTAAACCCCAGTATGACAGTTTTAGAGCATGTTGCTATAGGTGCATCATTGACTGGATTCACTGTTATTGTAATATTCGCTCTGCTTGTTTTGCCGTTGGAGCGGTCATTATCTGCTATAAATTAGTCACGATTCGTAAAATAATTACTTCAGTTTGATCACAAACCATGGCATTCATAACTTAGAGATATTTGGCCGAAAAAATTTCTTTCCGCGACAAGCGAAAATTTTCCCTGGGTCATCAATCAGGTTGATAATGTCTGAGCCATATGTACCATCCTGGTCGTTCGAAAATTGAAAGAATCTATGGCGCACAGGAAATGATACTAAACGATACGTAAAACTGTTTGAGTCGATATCAGAACAGTTTGGTGTGATTATGGTTGGATCATCTTCATTCGTGAAGACGTAAACGTTTTCGGCAACTGGCGGATCGTTCACTCCGTGGAGTTCAATGGTGATTCTCACTGGTACAGAAAAAGCAATTGTCGATACATTCATGTACAAATAAGATGTTCCATTGATTCCTGGTTTTGGCACAAAGAGTATACTTGAATTAGGCGACAGCACAGCATATGGTAAAGCAGTAATCTCAACAAGTTCGTTTTCAATGAAGTCGTAGAACGCCCCAAGTTCTGGTAGACTGTTAAGAGTGAAATTATATCGAACAGTCGGGTTGTCCTCATCAAAACACTAATTGTAACATAGCGCCATCCACTTTGGTGTATCCTCTTGATGCCCAGCCTGCCAGCCAGAAGGGAGATTGGGAGGATCTGGAACTGGTGTAATTGTGATGTTGACTTGCGCTTCGTTAGACACGAAAAACCGAGAGTCTTCAACTAAAAGCATAATATAAAGTATGTCAAGAGATTTTACAGAAGAAGTCGGAATTCAAAAACTAGTCCAGTACCAATAAATGTAAAATTATCCAATCCATTCAAATTTCGGGGCTGGTTTTTGGCAAATATAAGGATTCGGGCGCCTGCATCTTTTACCAGACTTCTTTCAGGCCTGGAAGCGTCTATTCTCTCAGCATTCCAGTTCCAATTGGATAAAAGAGTGTATTGATATAAATCCAGTTTTGCTGGTCGTTTCGTTATAACATAACTTAGGGTCTCGTCTGTGTCTGCATCAGAGCCCCGCAAGGTATAAATTATATAGCCACCGAAGTCCTCATTCACAGTAAGAGATTCAGAATAAGCGATTGGTGGCTGGAAAGCCAATACTTTAACACTCAGAAAAAGAAGTAAAGACGCTATTTGTAAGAGATGGAAGTGAAATTGTTGCTGTCTTTTCAGTACAGAGCGATGTTTACCGCACAACCGACGGATTTGCGATAATGCCATCTCCGTTATTCGACCTGCGGCAAAATCCAAAATGTTACTCACAATTCGAAACATACCAAATTAGATTGTAATTCTCAACTGACGTTTCGGCAATAAAATTTGCAAGTCTTGACTCTCTCAGTTTAATTTCCTTTCTAGTATCATAAGTTGCTGTCAGCAAAATAAAGCAATAGCGCAGGGAGTGAGCGCTAATTGAGAGAATTATGTCGCATAAAGTTTCTGTAAAGGTTGCATCTCAAAATATAAAATTCAAGCATAGAAGTACTTACAATTTGATAAAACCATGTTGAAACGATATTCTTGACACAGTTCAAATTTCGTCGCGTCTTGTTGCTATTTGAATCCTCGCCAGTCGAGTAATTTTCAGCATTATTTAGACAGAGTAACAAGCTCTCGAAACATACATCACAGCACTTTATAATGAAGCTGAATAGTAGACGCAACCCCTTTTTGGGACCATTTGTCATCGCTGTATGCATTACTGTCGCAATTGGACAAATAACGCTGACTGCCTACAACCAAAGTTTCTCGATGAGTGATAACGACATTCAGGTCATTACATTGTCAGCTTCAATCTCAGACTGTATGTTCGCCGTCGTAAATTTTCCTCAAAATGGCCTTCTGTATCAATTTAATTCCAGCGCTCCTGATAATGTGGGTAAGGTTATGCTGACACGACTAGTTGAGGATCCTTTGCGAAGAGTGGTGTATAAGGCAAATAATTTCCAAATGGCAACAACGGATAGCTTCGGCTTCAACGGTTTACAATTTTTGTGAAATGAATTTAAATATGTCTTTTCTAAGAGATTTGCGTTTCCTCTTTTCAGTTCAAGATACGACGACTGGCATGCGTATGTTACTTTACAGTTTATAATGTGCCGTAGTTACAATTAATTCATTTCCTAACTCAAACACTTTAATTAGAATCGGAAGTTGGGAACGTATCTATTACAATCCTCAGCGTTAATGATTCGCCATTCTGCATAGACCAGCCTGTGAGTTACATATTCGTAACGGAAGATACTAGTAATACTTATATGGGAGATTATAAATATCTATTTTGGGACCTAGATTCGGATTATTCCACTCTGCAGTTGACCTTCACTTATATGACTTGCGGTGAGCTAAAGGAAATCAATGTCACAAACTATGACCTTTACTTGCGAACATACAGTCCAACAGTGCTGCCAAGACAAGCAGTATCTGCATTGAATGGGTTCTATTATGTTCCGCCAAGGAACTATGTAGGAGAGGTATTGATCAATTTCACAGTCAATGATGGCTCATCGTCTCATATTCGATACGACAACCGCCAAGCGGAACCTTGCACTATTAAATATCTAGTTAGAAATGTTAACGATCCACCTGTGGCGAATGATATATCAATTGCAACAGACGAAGACACAGCTATCTCGTTAACATTGAACTGTACAGGTATTGACCCCGACGATGCAATTACCGAGTTTAAAATTGTCCCACCAGCCGAACATAGATTGTATCAATACACCTCAGACCAGATTGATTACAGCAGAGATGTCGGTCAAATAATAGATGATCCTCAAGGAAGATTTTGGTTCTCGCCATCTAAAGATTACTTTGGAGCCGTGGTGGTAACATTACAATGTCGGGGTAAGATTGATTAAACTTTATTCCAAGTGGCTTCACCGCCGCCTTTTCTGTCAGAAGAATTTCTAACAGACTTTGACTTATCTTTTGACAGACAAGAGTTTGACCCTATCAAATTTCGGTGTGGCAACTATCAAGGTCAATCCAGTTAATGACCCACCTACGGTTTCCTGCGTAGGCCAGATTGATCTGTCACCTGAATTTGTCAACGGCGATATTGATTTTGTTACGATAAAATTAACTGCCTATGACGTGGAATATCAAAAGTACGTACTGAGTGTTTGATTTTGCGGTCTTTCGCCAGATAAGAGTTTCTTATCTATGATTCTGAATCAGCATCACCTTCAAACTGATCGACGTCCCACATCGCGGATATTTATTTGGAGACAGCGGGACAATATACAGAGCAGGAGATAGCATAATTGGAAGCACTGTTATCTTTAATGCTAATCGAAGTGGTGCAGGGTAAAGAAGTCTCCATCAACCGAATCACCTGCTAATCGTGGATGAAATATATCTGACATCCTTCATGGAAAAGTGTTCCATATGCAAATTTCAGTTTCGTAGCCATCGATGAGTATAATGCCAGCTCCGAAATATGTGTTGTTCGGTTGAACGCTATATGTGATAAGAACCGTTACCTAAATACTTTCAATGGCAACACCGGTCCAGTTTGCGCGTCATGTCCAAGCGGAGCGATTTGTAGGTAGTGTATCCGCTCTAAAACTGTCCTACGATACAGTGTAAATATTCATAATCGAATTTATTCGCAGCCGAAATGGAAGTTTTCTTCCAATTCCAACTTATGGTTATTGGAAAGTTCCAGAGAAGGATGATCTCTTTCTTGAATGCACTCCAGTAAGTATTGTTTCATTCTCTATTGGCGGTATTACATGCTTTGAACTTACGCAAGAATTAAAGCCCTCTGCATGTATTGGAGCTTCAGAAACATGCAATGTCGGATATACTGGCCCAATTTGTGCTACATGTGCCGCCGGATATTTTCGCCTGAACGCCGACTGTGTCCCTTGCAGATTAGGTATCGGCGAAACTCTGGCCATCGCGGCAGTTATTGCTTTACTAGGGGGAGGCCTGATATACCTATCAACCATTATTTCCAAGAGAGGGCCTGCTCTGGGTTTATTTGGGCTGTTTGTGAATTTCGTTCAGACAGTCATTGTGATAAGGGGATTGGAGCTGCCATGGCCGGTAGAATTTCAGGTCATCACTGATGTTTTGTCAGTTCTAAATTTGAATCTTGATCTGGCATCTCCGGAATGCTTCATTGGAGATTTATCTCAGTTTCGGTTTAAAATGAGAGCAATGTTGGCTCTTCCTGGTGCCTTATTCGCAGCCGTCACACTCTGTGGATTGGTGTTTTCAATTGATTGGGGTAAGATGAAGACTGAGTTATTGCATCTGTGGCAGGAGAGAAGATATCTGAAGGGTACTAAAAGTAGAGCCAATTTGCTGTCACAGACAATGCTTCCAGCTACACAATCAGACTTTAAAGCTTCGACCAACCATGTAGATAATAATGTGTTTGTCACTGCCATTAAGGTGGCTAACATTCTTCTTTCAATAAGCTATTTGAGTATTGCAAAATATTCCTTGGGGTTTGTCAACTCTTGTTTTGATTTTGATTAACTAAGCAGAAATTGACATTTACTCATTATTGATTGAATTATTCAGGCTATTCGACTGTGTGCGAGAGTTGGACGGGAAGATATACTTAGGTCAGTATATAGTTTTCCAAATGAATATTACTTTAGCATTCTAACTGATGGTTCGTGCTGGTTTCATTCAGATCCTGACAAATCGTTGCAGTGTTACCAAGACTGGTGGACTGAAGATGTTCCAATAGCCAGCTTTGGGATCGTCTTCTATGTGATAGGGATCCCTCTATACTATTTTGCCCAGCTGCTGATCATCGGACAATCCAATTGGACAAACTCTCGAATGCAAAAGATAAGGAACCTCTGCAGAAAAACATTTGGTGGGGATAGCACATTTAGGGAAGGATATCAATTCTGCATTTTGCTTCAGCTAATTCAGAAGTTGGCGTTGCTTCTGATCAACATGTTCTTCACCAGGTAGGCAACACTTCCATATCGCCAAAGATCACTAATGACGAACAAATTCTGACTGGCTTTTATTTATTTTCTCACAGGCTGTTATTAGCACAAATCATGTCGATGCTGGTGATTTTACATGTTTCCTTTGTCTTTTATTGGAGTTTCCGACCTTACGCGTATCAATCGTTAAATTATTTGGAACTTGCTGGAATTGCTTGCTCTAAAATCGTATTACTTGGGGGAATCATGTTCCATGTCCCACCTCTCATCACCGAAAAAGAGCGAAAATTACTTAGCAATTCCATTGTAGCTCTAGTAATTGGATACTTGGTAGCTATTATTGGGGCCGTTGTATACGAGTATTTTGTGATTAGAAGAAAGTCCAAGTCAGCTGGCAAATAAAGATTTGGTTGTTTGTGTGCCGTATTTCAACCTAACCAAAAAGAGTCCCGTCTCATCTTAAGCACAGTCATATGTGCATGATATTTGAAATTGAAATGGATCCAAGCATATTAACTTCTGTGAGTAACTTGGCTTGTTAATTGTTAATACTTAGAGATTCTACAAATAGCTTTCCAATATGATATATGATTTGCCATGACTGAAGTTGAGTTTTATTTTGGTATTCATGTCGACCTATTAGGTCTTTCTAAATTAATCCAGGGAAGGTGGTAAAGTGGTTAATTGAATCTGCTGTTTCCCGGAAATGAACGGTCCACATCAACTCAAACATACATTGAGTACTACACCCTAAGGAGACGAAATAGACTGCGAACCCCGTAAGGGCTGAGGTCTAACAACCAACTTGTCCATGCGCTTAAATTTGCGAGCAACAAAATAATAGACTAACGAAGAAACTACAGCTGAAGTATAAACGGCAACAATCATTACCAAGAGTAACCCAACTGCAAATCCTTTGGATTCAGAACTGATCCAATCGGCGAAAGAAGTCTGATCGTGGAATAAACCAAGCAATAATACCAGCATTCCGCAACAATTGCTGACAGCGTGCAATATGTTGAGTTCGTTGGAAACGTACGGGCGTAGATATATATGCAAGAAAAATTCAATTTCGAAATAGACATATGCACTCACAATCTGTAATGCCGGGCGTCTGAACGACGTGTAAAACCGGTTCATGTTGGATGAATTGTTGTGCATAATACGGCAATGACTGAAGAATACAGACCCGCTAAGAAAGATATTGCTGCACACCAACATTGCTTTCATGATAAGTTGAATAACGACAAAACAATATGCTTCTTGCTTATACGAATGTCCGAATGTCAATAGCTCCGTGGACCATGATTTAACCGTTTTGTCAACTTTCGGGTGATACTTAAAGTACAATAGAGAAGTAAAGTATAGCGGTATTCCTATGACAAATAAACTTGAAAGATATGCTTTAGAGATTGTAATCGGGAATGTTTGCATTCAAGGATGAATTTCCATACCATAATCCGGCAATAGCAAGTGGAACGCGCTTTTGCCATTCTTCGGTATAGCATCTAAAGCTTGGATCCGCATCTAAGAAAGAAACAATAAGTGAACAGTACGCAGGGTATACTACCCTCTTACGCCGATATGTGAAAGTTGAAGGTACCTAAGTATGCGTTGCCATCCAAACCGACTGTACAATCGAATACGCTAGAAAGTCAAACGATGAGTTTGCGAGAAGAGCCAATTCATTGTTAATTATAAAGTAACAAAGAAGAAACCAAAATAATTACTTTACGCTGCTCTTAAGGAAGTTCAGGTATGATATGTAGAGCACAACGTGGAAAACGCGAATATAGCTCACAAGCGGTGGCAGATGAACAGTCTGTGGGGAGATTGCGATACCATTTTTCAACGAATATCGCAATCTCCACCAATTCCACAGCTTCAGCCATAGAACTTCCAAAACTATAACAAGAATCGACGTCGCACATAGCAGCATTGGTAACAACCAAGCAATCCACATTTTATGATAATACCAATCGTGAAGAATGCCGCCAAATAAGCATTCTGGCATAATGTACTCCTCTTTCATGTTGGATACTGCCAATAACTGCAGGATATTCTTGAACAAGGTGGGCCAATCGATGTCGATCTCACCGACGACCACGGTCAAGGACTGAACAAAACCCAAAATAATGTAGAACATGCCAATGCTTAAAGCCAAGAATTCGGTCAGTTGTATATACATAAAATGTCATTATTATATTGAGACAGGGCACCTTGAATGGTTCTGAAATGATAAAACAGCGTGAATGATAAGAATGATAACGAAAACGAATGCAACTGTCAGCGCAACAGATTGCTCGAAATTATCGCCATTACACTTGAGGCACTGTTGGTTTCTTCGATAATATCCATAATCACATTCTCCGCATCCTAAAATCCACAATAGGGTCAAGTTAACAATGGGTAAATCACATCCATTAATTGTTCAAATAGAACAACACCACTCACGTAGTCCCCGGTAGCCGACTCTGCATGTCTCCCCAGACAAAGCGGAGCAACTGCTGGGCTAAAACAATGGTCAAGAAATATTTATGAGACAACATTATTGGGTTAGGCTGAATATAACTATTGAAATTAGCGACTTACTGGGTCACATGTCAAATACAAGTCATTTCTACCAGGAACTTTCCAATAGCCATTTGCTGCAATTGGGGGACGGTCGCCAATTACACTGCAATTCGCACCAAGTGGACACGGTTCGCAAATACTTCCAGTACCATTGCTGAATATATTCATGTAGAGCGGCGCACAAGGGGTCTCAAACGTGATTACGCATTTTTCGGTAGTGGCGCCTTGGGGATCTGTCACTATATACGAGAAGTTGCCGTATGGATATCTGAGAAAGTAATGCATGAGTAACTAGTGAAACGCAATTTTCCATGTTCCTTGGAAATCCAACAAATCAATATAGATCAGTCTCACTTACCCTCCTCCTGAGGAATTGTGGTAGAATCGTAACGAGTTGATGAACGTTTTATCGCCATACTTTAATTCGATACCATTTACATCTGCCAGAAAGCCGCGTTGTGGGAGGTCCAGAACTTTAACATAGAGACTTATTGTAAAGATTGTCAATTCGGGTGATAAGACAATGTTGCCGAAGAAATGTAGAAAAAGTCGCCTACATATCGTCGTCTATGTCTTCTGCAAAAATTGGGAGGGAAACGAACTCATAATTTCCGCTCAAAAAGTTAAACCCCAGTATGACAGTTTTAGAGCATGTTGCTATAGGTGCATCATTGACTGGATTCACTGTTATTGTAATATTCGCTCTGCTTGTTTTGCCGTTGGAGCGGTCATTATCTGCTATAAATTAGTCACGATTCGTAAAATAATTACTTCAGTTTGATCACAAACCATGGCATTCATAACTTAGAGATATTTGGCCGAAAAAATTTCTTTCCGCGACAAGCGAAAATTTTCCCTGGGTCATCAATCAGGTTGATAATGTCTGAGCCATATGTACCATCCTGGTCGTTCGAAAATTGAAAGAATCTATGGCGCACAGGAAATGATACTAAACGATACGTAAAACTGTTTGAGTCGATATCAGAACAGTTTGGTGTGATTATGGTTGGATCATCTTCATTCGTGAAGACGTAAACGTTTTCGGCAACTGGCGGATCGTTCACTCCGTGGAGTTCAATGGTGATTCTCACTGGTACAGAAAAAGCAATTGTCGATACATTCATGTACAAATAAGATGTTCCATTGATTCCTGGTTTTGGCACAAAGAGTATACTTGAATTAGGCGACAGCACAGCATATGGTAAAGCAGTAATCTCAACAAGTTCGTTTTCAATGAAGTCGTAGAACGCCCCAAGTTCTGGTAGACTGTTAAGAGTGAAATTATATCGAACAGTCGGGTTGTCCTCATCAAAACACTAATTGTAACATAGCGCCATCCACTTTGGTGTATCCTCTTGATGCCCAGCCTGCCAGCCAGAAGGGAGATTGGGAGGATCTGGAACTGGTGTAATTGTGATGTTGACTTGCGCTTCGTTAGACACGAAAAACCGAGAGTCTTCAACTAAAAGCATAATATAAAGTATGTCAAGAGATTTTACAGAAGAAGTCGGAATTCAAAAACTAGTCCAGTACCAATAAATGTAAAATTATCCAATCCATTCAAATTTCGGGGCTGGTTTTTGGCAAATATAAGGATTCGGGCGCCTGCATCTTTTACCAGACTTCTTTCAGGCCTGGAAGCGTCTATTCTCTCAGCATTCCAGTTCCAATTGGATAAAAGAGTGTATTGATATAAATCCAGTTTTGCTGGTCGTTTCGTTATAACATAACTTAGGGTCTCGTCTGTGTCTGCATCAGAGCCCCGCAAGGTATAAATTATATAGCCACCGAAGTCCTCATTCACAGTAAGAGATTCAGAATAAGCGATTGGTGGCTGGAAAGCCAATACTTTAACACTCAGAAAAAGAAGTAAAGACGCTATTTGTAAGAGATGGAAGTGAAATTGTTGCTGTCTTTTCAGTACAGAGCGATGTTTACCGCACAACCGACGGATTTGCGATAATGCCATCTCCGTTATTCGACCTGCGGCAAAATCCAAAATGTTACTCACAATTCGAAACATACCAAATTAGATTGTAATTCTCAACTGACGTTTCGGCAATAAAATTTGCAAGTCTTGACTCTCTCAGTTTAATTTCCTTTCTAGTATCATAAGTTGCTGTCAGCAAAATAAAGCAATAGCGCAGGGAGTGAGCGCTAATTGAGAGAATTATGTCGCATAAAGTTTCTGTAAAGGTTGCATCTCAAAATATAAAATTCAAGCATAGAAGTACTTACAATTTGATAAAACCATGTTGAAACGATATTCTTGACACAGTTCAAATTTCGTCGCGTCTTGTTGCTATTTGAATCCTCGCCAGTCGAGTAATTTTCAGCATTATTTAGACAGAGTAACAAGCTCTCGAAACATACATCACAGCACTTTATAATGAAGCTGAATAGTAGACGCAACCCCTTTTTGGGACCATTTGTCATCGCTGTATGCATTACTGTCGCAATTGGACAAATAACGCTGACTGCCTACAACCAAAGTTTCTCGATGAGTGATAACGACATTCAGGTCATTACATTGTCAGCTTCAATCTCAGACTGTATGTTCGCCGTCGTAAATTTTCCTCAAAATGGCCTTCTGTATCAATTTAATTCCAGCGCTCCTGATAATGTGGGTAAGGTTATGCTGACACGACTAGTTGAGGATCCTTTGCGAAGAGTGGTGTATAAGGCAAATAATTTCCAAATGGCAACAACGGATAGCTTCGGCTTCAACGGTTTACAATTTTTGTGAAATGAATTTAAATATGTCTTTTCTAAGAGATTTGCGTTTCCTCTTTTCAGTTCAAGATACGACGACTGGCATGCGTATGTTACTTTACAGTTTATAATGTGCCGTAGTTACAATTAATTCATTTCCTAACTCAAACACTTTAATTAGAATCGGAAGTTGGGAACGTATCTATTACAATCCTCAGCGTTAATGATTCGCCATTCTGCATAGACCAGCCTGTGAGTTACATATTCGTAACGGAAGATACTAGTAATACTTATATGGGAGATTATAAATATCTATTTTGGGACCTAGATTCGGATTATTCCACTCTGCAGTTGACCTTCACTTATATGACTTGCGGTGAGCTAAAGGAAATCAATGTCACAAACTATGACCTTTACTTGCGAACATACAGTCCAACAGTGCTGCCAAGACAAGCAGTATCTGCATTGAATGGGTTCTATTATGTTCCGCCAAGGAACTATGTAGGAGAGGTATTGATCAATTTCACAGTCAATGATGGCTCATCGTCTCATATTCGATACGACAACCGCCAAGCGGAACCTTGCACTATTAAATATCTAGTTAGAAATGTTAACGATCCACCTGTGGCGAATGATATATCAATTGCAACAGACGAAGACACAGCTATCTCGTTAACATTGAACTGTACAGGTATTGACCCCGACGATGCAATTACCGAGTTTAAAATTGTCCCACCAGCCGAACATAGATTGTATCAATACACCTCAGACCAGATTGATTACAGCAGAGATGTCGGTCAAATAATAGATGATCCTCAAGGAAGATTTTGGTTCTCGCCATCTAAAGATTACTTTGGAGCCGTGGTGGTAACATTACAATGTCGGGGTAAGATTGATTAAACTTTATTCCAAGTGGCTTCACCGCCGCCTTTTCTGTCAGAAGAATTTCTAACAGACTTTGACTTATCTTTTGACAGACAAGAGTTTGACCCTATCAAATTTCGGTGTGGCAACTATCAAGGTCAATCCAGTTAATGACCCACCTACGGTTTCCTGCGTAGGCCAGATTGATCTGTCACCTGAATTTGTCAACGGCGATATTGATTTTGTTACGATAAAATTAACTGCCTATGACGTGGAATATCAAAAGTACGTACTGAGTGTTTGATTTTGCGGTCTTTCGCCAGATAAGAGTTTCTTATCTATGATTCTGAATCAGCATCACCTTCAAACTGATCGACGTCCCACATCGCGGATATTTATTTGGAGACAGCGGGACAATATACAGAGCAGGAGATAGCATAATTGGAAGCACTGTTATCTTTAATGCTAATCGAAGTGGTGCAGGGTAAAGAAGTCTCCATCAACCGAATCACCTGCTAATCGTGGATGAAATATATCTGACATCCTTCATGGAAAAGTGTTCCATATGCAAATTTCAGTTTCGTAGCCATCGATGAGTATAATGCCAGCTCCGAAATATGTGTTGTTCGGTTGAACGCTATATGTGATAAGAACCGTTACCTAAATACTTTCAATGGCAACACCGGTCCAGTTTGCGCGTCATGTCCAAGCGGAGCGATTTGTAGGTAGTGTATCCGCTCTAAAACTGTCCTACGATACAGTGTAAATATTCATAATCGAATTTATTCGCAGCCGAAATGGAAGTTTTCTTCCAATTCCAACTTATGGTTATTGGAAAGTTCCAGAGAAGGATGATCTCTTTCTTGAATGCACTCCAGTAAGTATTGTTTCATTCTCTATTGGCGGTATTACATGCTTTGAACTTACGCAAGAATTAAAGCCCTCTGCATGTATTGGAGCTTCAGAAACATGCAATGTCGGATATACTGGCCCAATTTGTGCTACATGTGCCGCCGGATATTTTCGCCTGAACGCCGACTGTGTCCCTTGCAGATTAGGTATCGGCGAAACTCTGGCCATCGCGGCAGTTATTGCTTTACTAGGGGGAGGCCTGATATACCTATCAACCATTATTTCCAAGAGAGGGCCTGCTCTGGGTTTATTTGGGCTGTTTGTGAATTTCGTTCAGACAGTCATTGTGATAAGGGGATTGGAGCTGCCATGGCCGGTAGAATTTCAGGTCATCACTGATGTTTTGTCAGTTCTAAATTTGAATCTTGATCTGGCATCTCCGGAATGCTTCATTGGAGATTTATCTCAGTTTCGGTTTAAAATGAGAGCAATGTTGGCTCTTCCTGGTGCCTTATTCGCAGCCGTCACACTCTGTGGATTGGTGTTTTCAATTGATTGGGGTAAGATGAAGACTGAGTTATTGCATCTGTGGCAGGAGAGAAGATATCTGAAGGGTACTAAAAGTAGAGCCAATTTGCTGTCACAGACAATGCTTCCAGCTACACAATCAGACTTTAAAGCTTCGACCAACCATGTAGATAATAATGTGTTTGTCACTGCCATTAAGGTGGCTAACATTCTTCTTTCAATAAGCTATTTGAGTATTGCAAAATATTCCTTGGGGTTTGTCAACTCTTGTTTTGATTTTGATTAACTAAGCAGAAATTGACATTTACTCATTATTGATTGAATTATTCAGGCTATTCGACTGTGTGCGAGAGTTGGACGGGAAGATATACTTAGGTCAGTATATAGTTTTCCAAATGAATATTACTTTAGCATTCTAACTGATGGTTCGTGCTGGTTTCATTCAGATCCTGACAAATCGTTGCAGTGTTACCAAGACTGGTGGACTGAAGATGTTCCAATAGCCAGCTTTGGGATCGTCTTCTATGTGATAGGGATCCCTCTATACTATTTTGCCCAGCTGCTGATCATCGGACAATCCAATTGGACAAACTCTCGAATGCAAAAGATAAGGAACCTCTGCAGAAAAACATTTGGTGGGGATAGCACATTTAGGGAAGGATATCAATTCTGCATTTTGCTTCAGCTAATTCAGAAGTTGGCGTTGCTTCTGATCAACATGTTCTTCACCAGGTAGGCAACACTTCCATATCGCCAAAGATCACTAATGACGAACAAATTCTGACTGGCTTTTATTTATTTTCTCACAGGCTGTTATTAGCACAAATCATGTCGATGCTGGTGATTTTACATGTTTCCTTTGTCTTTTATTGGAGTTTCCGACCTTACGCGTATCAATCGTTAAATTATTTGGAACTTGCTGGAATTGCTTGCTCTAAAATCGTATTACTTGGGGGAATCATGTTCCATGTCCCGCCTCTCATCACCGAAAAGGAGCGAAAATTACTAAGCATTTCCATTGTAGTTGTAGTGATTGGATACTTGGTTGCCATTATTGGGGCCGTTGTATATGAGTATTTTGTGATCAGACGAAAGAGCAAACCAAGGGGAAAATGAGAAATAGGCTAATGTCATTTGGCGGCAATTGCAATTTATGGCACCGTTAGACTTGATGCAACATTGGATAAATAATTTTTAATGCTCAAACCAAGTCCCATAGAATATTTTCTGACATTGCGAACCCGGAAGACTCCAGGAAAAGTGCAAAATATATATAGAGAAGGAGCTCAATCATTAAGCATGTGGAATAATTTGGAGACATCTGCATCGAAAGTAATAAGTTAGTCGCAAGAATTGTGGAGAAACAGGCTCGCCGAAAAAAATTACAACCATGAGTACCATCACGATATCGCCTGCAGTTGACGGCACGCTGTTATCACCACTGACCGCTGTTCGGTTCAGTGTTACTCATGTCCCTTGTTCTGATACTGTTAGATCTATGAGAAGCAACGAATGAATGGATGCTACTTTTGAAGACTTTTAAATTTAGCGCAAATGAAAACATAAATTATTGTATTATATCATGGTACATACATGTGACTTTCACGTGCTACCCGTCCTCTCTGTTACTGTATAGGTCCGCAAACAAATTTAAGTTTGAATTTAGCTTTATCCATTGAATATTATTCTACAACGAGTGAAGTCCTTGTTGGAAACGATGGGGAAAGAAGAAGAGAAATCTACCTCTTCTGTCTCGGAATCGACAGTTGAATCTAATCCCCAATCTCTTTCAAACTCTCAGAAGAAGAAAAAGAAGAAATCGCCCTTGAACCCGTCGACCGGAACGAGCTCGGCCACTCCTGACATAGACGATTCCAATGTCAGAAAGAGGAAGCAAGAAACTGAGACTGAAACTGACACTACGCCGCTTCTTGATAGTGAAGATACTAAGGTGTGGCAACACTTCTGTTTCTTCATGTCGTTGAAGTCCCGAGTATTCGCGCAATGAGATGTTGACTCTCTCTCGTCGAACTTTAACACTATAAAATAACAGAAATCAAAGCGACCACTTCACTTGGCTCCCTCCAAAGGAAATGAAAGAACGTGGTCATGGAAAATCTTGACTTATGTCATAACTTCATTGTCTTTCGCAACTAGATTTTACGCCCTCCATTTCCCTCCGCAAGTTGTGTACGTAGTTTTCGATATATCGTTTTGATCCTCCCCGCGAAAAATGTCTGATGGCCAATTTTTGTTCCACCTCAATCAGGTTTGATGAAGTCCACTTTGGCAAATTCGCCTCTTACTACATCCGCCGCACTTACTATTTTGACGTTCATCCACCCCTCGGCCGCTTGTTGTTCGCTCTCGTAGGCATACTGATCGGTTACGATGGGCACTACAATTTCGCAAATATTGGTGAAGATTACGTTAAAAACAAAGTTCCTTATGTTCAACTAAGAGCTTGGCCGGCGCTTTGCGGTGCCCTCGTCGCCCCTCTCGGAATGGAGATTTTAAGGGAATTAGGGTTTAGTCACTGGGCAGTGGCTTTAGCTGGACTATTGATTGTTTTCGGTAAGTGTGATTCTTGCCTTTCGGAATGCCGACGAGAGCTGCTGATTTAAATAGTTGGGCGGGAGGAATTGTGTTGGGTTTGCCGTGGAAAGCTTGCCATTTAAGCACTTGGTCGAGGGCACTTCATTTTGTATTAATAATTCGGTTTAAAATCTTCTACGCTTACTCAAATTCTGATATTACACTATCTTTCCCGTCATTATGTCATTCCGTCATAGATAACGCATTAATCGCCCAATCTCGTCTCATTCTCCTTGACTCTATGCTTATGTTGTTCATGACATTTACATTATACTGCTATGTCAAGTTTTCGAAGCAACGAAAGCGGTATGTGAATATTCAAATTTCACAAGCTCATTCATTAGATTTTTGTAGCTGATGGTTTGTTGAAACTGTAATGCACACATTTTGCTGGCTTTCAGACCATTTTCGAGATTATGGTGGAAATGGCTTGTGTTGACAGGTACTTCATTGGGATTGGTAATGGGGTATGTTAATTTTGCACTAACCAACCTTGCGAATGTTTTATGTGGAATGTTAACGGAAGAAAATTTCACTTTTAGGGTGAAAATGGTCGGTTTGTTCACCGTCGCCTCCGTCGGTGTCGGCGTATTGGTTGAACTATGGTACTTGCTACACCCTAGTCGAACTACTATGGTCGGTGCCATCGCTATAATCCCTACTTCTACTGCTTTCAACTTACCGAAATCATTCTACTTACGTCATCTCAACAGCGGCAATTCATTCGCCACTTCTCCGCCCGTGTTCTCTGTCTAATACTGCTACCGTTCGCTCTCTACCTGTCCTACTTCTACATTCATTTTGCAGTGTTGATCAAAACTGGACCCGGCGATGCTTTTATGAGTCCCGCGTTCCAGGCAACATTGATAGGAAACAAAATGAGCGAGGATTCCAAAGGTTTGTCGTAAACACTGCGTACATCTTAGCAACCATGTGACTTATTCTGACAACTGAAATCCAGCTATCTTTTATGGGTCCAATATCACGATTAAGCATTACGATACAGCTGGATACCTTCACTCTCACAAAGACAAGTACCCGCTCCGTTACGAAGACGGTCGAATCTCTTCTCAAGGTCAACAGGTGACAGCCTATCCGCATAAAGACCTGAACAATTTATGGAGGATATTCCCCCGAAATGCCACTGCCGAGGAACAACTCGCCATTTTGTCATCTGACTCACCTTATGTCCCTGTGAAAAATGAAGACGAAGTCGTTCTCCAACATATCACAACAAATACGTTCCTCCTCACTCACGATGTAGCATCACCATTGATGCCTACCAACCAAGAATTCACGACTGTTGCACCTGGCGTCCGAGTCAACGAAACATGGTTTCGAATCGAATTTGACAGAGGTGCAAAAGGAGATGAATTCAAAACCCTCGGAGTCAATTTTAGACTTGTCCATGTTTTGACCGGTGTTGCAGCCTATACACACAAAGATCCGTTACCGGACTGGGGATTTGGACAGCAAGAAGTGAACGGAAATAAAAAGAAGAAGGAAAAAAGTAATATGTGGATCGTAGAAGAATGCACGAACGTGAACCGTTTGTTATCTATTTGCTTCCCTTGTTCTTCATACCGCCTCTGAATAGTATTTGATTTGTGAACACATCCATGTTCGCTTCTTAATTACTTCTCACTTTGCACGCGATACAGGTACCGCTCTTTTACCGAAATCGCCGTCTACCAGATCAACCCTAGCTCGCCCTTCTTTCCTTGCAAAATTTGTGGAACTTCAATCACTCATGTTCTCGCATAACGCCGGTCTCACAAAACCTCATCCGTATCAATCTCCCCCAAAGTCGTGGCCTTTCGTTATTCGCGGAATCAGCTTTTGGCAAGACTCGAAAGATAAGCAAATTTACTTACTGGGAAACCCTGTTGGATGGTGGATGGCGTTGGTGGCTTTAGGAGTTTATGCTGTTGGTTGGGTATTTGAGGTCATTTTGAGGAGAAGAGAAAGTGGAGTGTTAGACGAAGGTTGGTATCTTATTTATCAATTGTTCTCCTTTCTTTCATCAGTGTTAGTTCTTCTGTGGCTCTAATTACCTGACACATTGCCTTATTGTAGCCACATGTCGCCACCTCCATTACTCTGCCGGTTTTCTTTTCATTTCATACTGTCTTCATTATCTTCCGTTCTTCCTTATGGGTCGGTCCTTATTCCTTCATCATTATCTGCCAGCCGCCATCCTCTCCTTTTTAGTGTTCGGATCAGTTTATGATTTCATCCTCAAAACACTTTTCCCCTCGCTGTCGTCACCACCCCCTAACTCCCAGATGCCGGCATCCCCAACTTCGAAAGATAAGTTAGGTGCCACTATATTGACAGCTGTTTTGATTGGAGCGGTAATAGCTAGCTTCTTTGTGTTTGAACCGATGACCTATGGCGTAAATGGATTAACGAAAGAGGAAGTAAAGAACAGAAAATGGATAGATACATGGGACTTCCAGTATGGTGGTTAAATTCTTAACTCATTGTTTACAGAGCGAGATTTGGGTAGTGGTTTAGAACTTGAGAAAAAAAAGTTATCTGTTATGTTTCAATTTGCGGGTTTGCATTCAAAGCTTCAGCATTGTTTGGGCTGTGATTATATTATTGTAATAAAAACCTTTTGCGTTCAGATTCTGTGAATTGGATGAATGGCAGCAATAGAAAGTGAAAAGGTCGTCATATCGGGCTTGCAAGTTCGAAAAGTTTAAGACCATATATATCACTTTTCTGTGTTCATGATGTGCCAACCTTATGCGCCCATTTCACAGTAAGCCGTTCGAAAGAGAATCAGTACAATGTTATAGTTGAAAACTTATCTCTAGGAAAAATTCAAATGCAAAATCGCGAATCATCTACACGGTCATACTTATTTCCTCACGGCAAATTCGTTTCCAGTCTCCTTGCAAAGTGCATGACGACTTGATAGTGTTTTGAACCGTCCATTGTATCGGCTCAATGGTCTAGCGGTATGATTCTCGCTTTGGGTGCGAGAGGTCCCGGGTTCAATCCCCGGTTGAGCCCTTTTGCATTTTTGTTCTTTCTCTTGTCCATGGTTAATATATTTTGATCTCATGTATTTGGTTTCTCGGCCTATTTTTCGTTTTTAAAATTAGCACAAAATGTGGGAACTTTAAACCTATGTGTTTTCTTCGTAAATTGTCTTGGCGGTTCGATTTTAGGTATACTACGGAAGAAGAAGTTCTGGATGTATTTCAATTTGGTATTACGTACTGTTCTTAATTATTATTTATATAACGAAATATTCTATATCAGTAAAGTACAATTTTGGCTACAACTTCAATCTATGTGCTGATTGAGCTCTAATTCTCACGAGCGTCTGGAATGTCATACCCAACTTCTCCTAACCGATTTTTTACGAATCCCTGAAAATCCCAGTCATAAGGGAGCACATCTTCGGTACTATAAGTCCAAATGTAGCCTGTGGCAGGAACGGTCAAATAACTAGCGGTCTCTGCCGTGATTTTTGTGGTTTCTGTGGCTTGCTTCGTTTCTTCTTTGGTGAACTCGGGAACGGTAATGTGTGGTTTAGTGAGTATTTGGGTTACGAATTGGGGAATTTGGCAATTATGATTGTCCTCGGATTGGGTTAATTGATAAAAGTTGCGAAGCGGTATGTTGACTGGAATTAAGTGTTTTGTGTATTCCTGTAATGAATATGAAAAGAAAAGTTTAGAATAAGATCAGTGAATCTTAATGAGGGAGATGATATAGAAGATTAAATCCGGTGATATCATCATTTAGCATTCTATATTGCTCAAGTCGCTTTGCGTTTAACTTTCCGCTATCAGTTTTATATCCTACTCGAACCGCCAAAACAGAACATGTACATGACAAAAATTCAATACTTACGGAGCCCTCAAATAAATCTAGCCGTTTGACAACATCATCAACGCCTTTGTACTGGTTTTCCAATACCTTCTCGTTCAAAAATATAACATCAACATTCGTTACATCGTCTTCGTTATATGTCCGTATTAGACCCGGGTAATACCGATTCTGTAGCGCACGTCGAGAGTACCCCTATAAGACAAAAATGCTGTGAATAATACATCTACTCCTGCCAACAGGATCGATACATCGATGAGTTGAGATCCAGGGTATCTTATATATAGAAATACGTTTCTTTCGAAAATCTCACCTTTATAAATCCTTGAATCCGAAGGACTGGGATTGTATCCGTGACTGCATTGGAACTGTTCTTGTCATCATTCTTCAGTTGCATCTCATGGATCGAATCAATATTAGAACAAGGGACGTTCGTTACATTGAACCATACAGTTGGTGATAGCAGCGTGCCGTAAACAAATAAAATCGTCATGGTTGTAAGAATTAGGGCGGGAGTAAGGAAATCAGAGGTGATGAGCCCGCCAAAATTACAAAAGTCACCCTCTCTTTAACCCATTTGATCTGCAATTCAAAACTGTAACCTTAGAAAAAATCGAAATATATCCTCTAAATTGTCCACCACATTTTGAAGGTAATACTGGAGGTTGTGGAATACTTTGGTCTCTGACGGTTGTGGCTGCCTTCGATTTCACTCACTTTGAGTTACCTCTAGTTTCAATCGACTCAATACTATAATGCGATTCAGCGGAACGTTACCACAGCAAATAAGGACTATCGATAACAAACTGTTGAATTTAAATTCGTTGTATAATATTTATGATGCTGTAATCGTTATCACACTCAAGGTATGCAGTGGAAATATTGCAGTCGAGCAAGCACTTGTCAAATTCTTTAGAATTGGATTGAAGTGATATACAGCAATTGACAGCTTTTTCTTTACTTTTGATTTGTAGACAACAAGTTGCCCAGTTTGCCCTCAGCTACTCAAACTGATAAAGTTTATAGCTGCCAAGAAGTACGAAAACTATCCGTCCGAGTGGAGTGGTGAGTTAGAAATCGCTCTTTGTGTATATAAGGACTTGTCGACGAAGTAAATTGAACTAATGTGTGCATTCTTTTGATGATTCTGTTTATAGATGAACTATCGGATTACAAATTCAGGATGACAGAACCTGAACATTGGTTGTACCGTTTAGCATTGAAAAATGTCGTAATCCTGGTGATTTCGCCAGGGACTTTAGACGGGTTGAAAAGAATAGCAGAAGAAGTCAAATCAAATGCTACGATAACTTTCGAATTTATACATGACGATTTATTACAAAACACAAATTCGCTACATTTAAGGCTGGGACCGTTCGGGGATATGTGCCTACCTGCAGTATTCATGTATCGTGTACACCCCAATGAATCAGAAGAGCTTACTGTTGTAACTGTCGGAAGGGGCCCAGGGTAATGTAAAACTTTCCTTTGATATTACTGATCAAAGGCTCCTTAGATCGTTTTTGTTGACGAAAGCTGCCGTCATCATCCATGCTCTAGAATGTACGGAATCTCCGATATACTCTCAACGACCTTAGATGAGCTCGAATTCTGGGAATCGTTAGGAATTAGTCAGCTATACAATATGTCGATGATACGGGACGATATCGTTTCGATAATGTCACAATCAATACCAGAGCGACCACCTAACCCCAGCACCTCCCCACTCGTAGCTCTTCCATCTGAAGTTCTAATACAAACCCTGTCCTATCTTCCAATAAGAGACCTCTTTTTAGGTTTCCATGTTTGTCGTCGCTTACGATATTTGTCATTGGATAATATTTTGCAACGTCTAAATCAGCGAATAGCTGTTATTAAAGAACATCTCACTAATAGCCGAGAGTCAGATATTCCCAAAGTGTACCCGCTTCCGTTATTAAAAGATATTGAAGGGTCTCTGCAGTGGGAGGTATTGGAGGGATGCATTCTTGCTAAAGTTAGGAAGGCCATTTGCGCTCGTGACGAATGGGTGGATGACGTTAAACTGCTAAGAGGGATCGGTATTCGCAAGTGAAATAGACTTGGAAAGCGACAATGCTTTTGATATTGTTTGCACTCTGCGAATGGTCAGTAATACATTTGATTCTGTTCTCTCAGAGGGGGAATGCTCTTTGTCATGAGCGCTGATGTTCGATGGACTTGCGAATTCAACCAAAATTAAATTACCATCAACCATCGATCACATACTGCATTCACATCATAACTCTCTATACAGTAGTAATATACTTTTCTCGAACCGCTAACCCGGAGAAGCGATGTCGCAGAGTCCGAATATGTTAGCTATCCTAGTGGAAAAGCATGACCAGGACCATGGAAATTGATAGATCCCGAGACAATTATCTATCCCAAAATTATACGTTCGTGTTCGATAAGTAACGGAAGTTTGTCAAAACGAATGAAATTATAAATTCCTCAAATAAAGGCCACGATTATGTACCCATGTCGTTCAATCTCCACTAGTAAACGTACGGGAGCGACAGAGAAGTATCTAGTTAATTGTGAGATGTTCCGCAACGCTACGGAATTGAAATGTTGAATTGGGAATCAATATATTTATTTGAAAATCTTAAGTAAAATGTGAGTATAAGCAGATGCGCGATATAATGTCGGAATCAAAACAAATAGTCACCTACCAAGTAATTACATAATTACATATTTTAAATCAAACTTTTCAATAATATCTCTGCTCTTGAGCTTCAGAGAATTTTTTAGGAAACGTTATGTCCACGATCTTTTCAACATTTTGATCCAACATGAGTCCAACATTTGGCATTAAACTGTACCAAATCTTTAACTTTCCTTTCCTCCCGAATAAACCATTTTTAGTATCTTTGAGCTCAGTCATCCCGTATTTATTTGACCCATGTATGTTCAGCTTTTTGTTTGTTTTGCGTACAATAGAATCCCATACGACAACTTGGTTGATCTTTTGGTTATCTGGGTCTTCTATTTCGAGAATGATGGAAACAAATATCTGTTTGACGTTCCAATGAAAGACTGATTCAAAGTCCGCGTCGAGATTAAAGTCGAGGAACCCATGGTGTGCAGATCTCATATGATAATCAAGCACTCTCCATGCCTGCTGTTGCGAATACGGATAGACGTTGAGTGAGTTGATTGTGATCTTTGGAGGAATGGTTGGGATTCGTGGAAGCAAAAACGAGGATAGGGCAATGGCTCCAGCCAGGAAGAAGAGCACTGTCGTGGAGAATGCGAATACACCGTTCAGACGATGGTGGATTGAATACATATTTTGCTCTTTTGTATCTTGCAGTATCTATGTGGTGTTTTGATGATGGAGCGTTTCTGATGCGACACCAAACGACGGAATCTCCATGAGGCGATAAACACGTGTTAACCTAAACAATCTATATACTGTAATCTAAACTAGATTTAAATTTCGGCTTCCAGTAAACACAAGAAATTATGACAATGCCATTCTCTATATCACGATCATTGAATAATCGGTCATCGAATATCGCAACATGCCTCAGTAGATCCCTTCATACCACCCCTACTTCATTATTAAAACGAAAACGAATTCTGCACCCACACCCTGAAATTCACAACCTCACAGCTATCCTCACCTCTGGTGCGACGATCACACTTAGATCAACCTCTCCACGAGCCTCCATCAAACTCGCTCGAGACAGCTATAACAATCCGTTATGGAACCCGAATGAAGCCGGTTTAGATGATGATTCAGGAAGACTGAGGCGTTTTGAAGCAAAGTTTGGCCTCGGTGGTGATATGGGTAAAGTTCAAGAAAGTGAAGATCAGGTGAAAACTAAAAGTGACGTCAAAGTTGCGGAAACTACACAATTGGTATTTGATGATACCGAAAAATTGGATTGGAACGCATTGGATGCAAGCAGTTTTGATTTCATGGATATACCCGATACTACTGCACCAAAAAAGAAGAAAGAGGCGAAAAAGGAGATTAAAAAGGAAACTCCCTCTGCCGCTCCGTCAAAGGGCAAGGAGAAATAATTCTATGACGATGGGAAGTCGAACGGATGATACACATGTGGTGCAACACCATAAAATAGAATTCGCTCGAATCGTTTCAATCTGTAATATAAACCGCAAAAATATATATTTCGTTTCTTCCTCCTTCTATATTGAAATATCTATTCATACTTAATGGATCAACTGGTCCTGGATAGATTGATCGCAATTGTCTGGTTGCAGTACCTTTCCACTGGTAGCCCTTTGCTGGAAGAATAGTAAGTTAAGTTCCGACTGTGAATGACTCTACCAATTCCATTACACTTCTGGCGATTGTTATACACAATGAGGGAATGCATTCGTTTTTTATCTGGTGAATGAATTGTTGAATTCCTCGGAACAATCATTGAAGTTGGAGGCGCCTTGAAATTTTGAAGTCACGCTACATTGACCGGCCAAGCTCGACTTAATTGTCATTCCACCGAAAGATATTCTTTTCTTGTATTGTGTCTGTGGGTACTTATGGGTGCTGTTTTATCAATTTGTTGTCCTCAATGCTTTCCGAAAGTAAGTGCGAAATAGTTGGAAATACTTATCTTTACATACAGAACCCCTTCTGTATAGCTTCCGATCCTTTGCTCTAACATGTCTGATCTAATAGGATGACGACCAGCAACCATTGCTTTCCTCATATGACGAAAATCAAGGCCAGGGAATATCTAACATAGGGCATGCCTATTCTCAAATACAAGAGCAAGAAGCTCTAAAGAAAATAGTGGGAAGAGCTGGAGAGTATGTTGCGTTGATTTTATGAATTCCTTTTCGACAAAGCATTTGTCGACTTTAGCTTGCACAACCAGCTGATACAACTTAGATAACTAACAATGTTCGATTTTCTAATTGTGTCATCGTTCTCTGCAGAACATTCATCGATATAACTTCGACAAACCCAGGAGCAATTGAGCGGATGTGTCAACATTCGTTCAGCTCACCCACCTCAACAAACTATTCAACCGTTGCTACGTCCAATTCTACATTCTACTGTCATCCAAAGTACAAGCTGCTAGTGTCAGGTTTTGATGTGTCAAAGAAAGTATTTGAATTTGATATTGAGCGATTAATTGAACAATCCACAGAAACAGGCGCACTGGAGACAGAGCAAGAATTGGTACTTCCGCCTTTAATGTAACAGTTTGTATACTTCATCTAACCTCTTACTTCAACTTGACTGCTCTTTATTGCTATGCTGTAGATTGTCAATCAAGACATGGACAGGACGTCAATGGATGGACGGCAGAGCCGAACGTCGTGACTTTAGTTCAGACTTAAACTAGCGACGAATTGGTTCTTCCTCACTCCACCTAGATGTGTAAGATAGTGTAATAACTGTGGCACTGTATGCTTTCATGTATTTAGTATTTTTAACGACAATAGATCAGATAGTTTTGACCAAATGTGATCATATTTGGACAATCGTTTGATTTTGTGTACTCCTTATCTTATCGCCAGCATAGAGCTTAGTTTTAAATTTTTAGTTTAAAAATTACAACTGTACACGGATTTGCCTAATCGAATCTTCAAATCAGATTCCAAGATGCAGTTTAACTTGTTTTGCGTCGTGTTTGTCAATCGCCTTTGTTCAATGCTGATGTGCTTACATATCACGATACTATAATGAGAACCCTCTGAATCTTTGAATTCGCTAATGTTGTCAGGTTAGAATGAATATACATTGCTTAACATTATCATCGCTACAAGCCTTTCTAAGGTTGAACCGATCCAAACTAACTATACATTGTCACGGCTCTTGAATTGGTCAGAATTATGTCCGGATAATTTCAAATCGAACGCCGCCAACAGTGGACTTAAAGCTAAGTTCGTAAAGTCCTCTTCAGGAATTTATGCGCCTCTATTCTGCCTCATAGCAAATCCATTCCGCCATCGGAGCATCAAACAGCGGCGCGATCGATAATTAAGGCTTTCATTTGGTTTCGAAGTTATCGGTCAAGTTCAGTAGGAGCCACTTATTTCTCGGCTATATAGAAATGGCTTTCAGTCAATTCCGGTTGAAAGTGGTTAGTGCATCGGCAGCCACGGAACAAATCCCGGTCTAAATTTAAACCGGTACCAAGAATTCTTCACCAGCCTCGCGCAGTCCTTGAGGATCCAAGCTTGTTTTATCTCCCGGCAAATCAGCCGACATCGAGGAAATGTAAAATGAAATAAGCACTACGGATTAAAATTTCCATTGTGCTGTTATATGACGTCTGGATCTGGCTTTTGGCCATTATATAGTTCACTTCCGCCCTTCTTGGAATAGTCGAATTCATCAGCAATTACATTAAATCTTATAGACTTTTAGATATTTGACCGCGCAAAATGCATCAAGTAACATTCATCCATGCAATTCCAATTATGGCTATCTTTATGGCCTCGGCCGTCAATGGACACTTCTACGTCAAGTCGATGAGTGCCAAAGGAGATTGTCTTCGACCAATCGGAGTCAATCCCCCCGTCAACCCCATTAACGGCCTCAACGATTTCTTGCTCACTTGCGGCGGAGGAGATGTTCCTGCCCCGTCTACTTGTGATGTTCAAGGTATGTTGGAGATATTAAATTATCGGTCTATAATCAAGCGTGGCATCGCATTTGCTAAAACAAAAATATTTCTTCTACAATAGCTGGCTCTCCTATCAACTTCCAATTTGTTGGCAAGAAGGAAGCAACCAGAAATATTACCGCCCACAAGGGTCCATGTGCAGTATATTTAGCCAAAAAGGACACCCCGACAAAATGGACTTCCGTCTATAACCGTGAATACGAACAAAATCAATGGTGTACCGGTTAGTTCATCGTTTTTATCTAGGTACGCATGGATCCATTCTAATTTGTATGTTATTCAACAATCAGATTTAATCCGTCCTGAAGGCCAATTATCAGTGCCTTTGCCCAGAGGCCTCTCCAGCGGCCAATATGTAATGCGTGTGGAGGTCAATGCATTCGAGCTTGCAGGTAAATATAAAACTCACAATTGATCGACACATCCTGATTCCGTAATAAACTCTTCTTCTTACCTTTAAATTATAGCTGGTGATGCCGCTAAGATCGAATCATGGGGTAAGCTTTTGTCTACTTATTTGTTTCTGTATCTTTCTGCAGTTGCCTAACCAATATGTTATTCCTTAGTGAGATGCGCAGACATCAATGTTGTCGGTGGTGACGGATCTGCCCCCTTGCCAGAAGGCATCACAATTCCATCAAATGAGCATGCCCAAAAAATGACTTCATCCTTCCAAAATGCGACGCCTGATTCGTTAAAGTCAACCACTCCTCCCGCTACCACCCCTACTACTCCTGGTACTGGAGCTCCAGCTGCCCCTCCCAATAGTTCTCCAGTTGTTCCTCCGAATGCATCCCCACGCCCCCCGACCAGTAATCCACCAAGCGCCTCTCCAGCTAACCCGCCACAGTCCCCTCAACCTAATCCCCCAAGTACCCCGCCGAAGACAGCTCCAGGGGCTCCCACCGGCAATACACAAACGATTGACGGAAGACAATTTCCCGTTTGTCGAGGAAACGCCGTTACTGCTGTCGATTCCCAAAACCGACAATGGGGTTGGGAGAATAACGCCTCATGCCTCATAGTTGGACGCAAAAAAAGACTCCGCAGAAGAATGCACTAAGTCAGGTGCAAATTGTTCCCTAACGCAATGGAGTATTCCTGACTCATGTGCTTTTTAAGACAGAAAAAAAATGTAATTATTTGTATATTATTATGAATAACGTACCGTGTATATCTTCTGCGGAACTTGGAGTAATCGTTTTTTGAACTGTAACCTATTTATTAATTATGTTCTTCTTTGAATAAACCAATTACTTCATCGTATTCGATGAGACAAATTCCCTATCCCCAGTGTTAGCCCAGCAGTCTCATACTTACATTATAATTTGCCCGCACTTCTCATCGAAGGACTTAATGCAATTTGGAAACGCTAAGCAGATATTGGCTTTTATGGGGCAAAAACGCTTCACTGTTAGCCGCTACTGAATGTCACAATGTTCATGTTTATTCGATCTTCAGAACTCTTTTACATATTTCATAAACCCAGAAGCTAGCCATACTCATCGGTGTCACTTTTAAATAACCTATACTCAATCCCACAAAGAAACCTTTAAATCCATGATTTCTGTAAATATGTAATGCTGTTTGAACGGTATTTCTATATCTAAATCGTTCATATTGTTCCTTTGTTATCGTCGACGTTGAATCCCTAGGTATACTGGTTTGACTACAACTAGCTGCCGTATTTGGTGATGTTGCAAGAGGAGTGGAAGACGAAGATGAAGATGTAGCAGAAGGTGATGTAGAAGAGAAGGCAGTTATATCAGTGAAACTACCACTCACTTGCATTCGCCTCCTTATCACCTCAAATGGGTATGACACAGTCTGAGATACTGCTCCGGCGACACCACCTGCGATGAGTGTATAAGTCGGGTACAATTTCTTTGTCTCTGGGTTAACCGCTGTGGCCGCATAATTAGTTTTAAAATTCGAAATTAATCCTTCGTAAATCATGAATGATACACCCGCGTATGGTATCATTCCCCACACTGTAGGGAAAAAGCCGCGGTAGAAGTTCAGAATCGAGAAGAGAGGATTGTTGCGAATAATGGGACGATGCTGATGCTGGTGTGGATGGGGTTCTGAAGTGTATAATGTGGATGATGACGTCGGGGGTTGAGTGGTTGCGGTTTTAAGAGTGCACTGAATGGATGAAGGTAGTGGAGCGGTTCGAGTTTGTAAAAAAGAGGGAATGGCGAATGGCATGATGACCGGTTCATTCCATATATGCCTTATGGTATGACTGATGCCAAAATTCTGATGAGAGCGGACTTGAAAAGCAAGCCGAACCCGTATTAATTCTAAAGGATACGTAAAGAAAACCGTGGTTACACCAGCTAGAGAACCAGACATTAAGCGTCGTAGCGGAGTTTCGTCGGCTTTTGTCGGCATAAGAATCTTTGTAATGGAATTCAATGTTTAGTCAATTCAGTTGGCTGAATAAATGAAAATCTGCAAACAAGACAGAACCAAATAAACTTCAGGATACTTACAGCTTTGTACTGTTCATACGACATAAATTTAATTGCTGCATATGGAAATATCCTTAACAGTGTAGCTGAATGGCCTTGGAATAATCCTGCTACACCGAAACTTTCATGGATTTCTTTCGCTGCCCGAAATACACCAAAAAATGAACCTACAACCAGTACAAATAGAAAGAACAAAACAAATATGAAACAGGTCAGTTTTGAAAGGACTTAATTCGCTTCATCCAAAAATCTAATATACACATAAAGAAATAAAGTATACATAAGCAGCTCTTTCGTTCGTTTCATAGCTGCTAATGTGTCCAGTCTTCACCCAAGACAGTGACAAATACAAGACCAGAAACCAAACATAACAGAGATTTAGACATACCGGAATGTCTAACATAATGTGGACTATGGGCTTGAAATAGTATTTTCACTCTATCCAACGGAGCAACCACACTTTTAGCAGCACATCCAGCAATTCCACCAGCAACGAATGATTTCCATGCATATTGAAGAGACTGCCTATCATTTTTTCGGAGTTTTGTCAGATCTGTGGGTTGAGAATTCGGAATAATTGACGTATTTTTGGACTGTGATGTCGAATTCAGTAGTTCTGGCGAGGGAAATGGTATATGTGGCGGTGATGATGAGGTGGTTGGTAATGTCGAGCTGGATTGCATTGAAATTTTGAACGTTCCTTATAAATTCAGATTGCTATAGATGATAAAACCATAGAGAAATGATTTTGGTGGATATAGATTTAAAATAGTTGCCAAATAATAAAGAAATTGTTGAGAAAAGTTGTGGAATAGCGAGAGTGGAATTTTTCGGACTTCGCTTTTTCATGAGCCATTGTCCAGTAAGGCGCGAATATTGATTGGATTTAAAAATGGAAACACGACAGCAAGATGCATATTTACAAAAATGAGTAGAATTACTATGGCCAACAAGTATGAAGTCAATCGGATTCATCAAATATGCGACAAATGGGATCCCAAGGAAAACGTTCCACAAGCGTTTTCAATTTTTTCAGAGGACGACGGATCTCTCACCACATTAACAGTAACTAACAAATAAAATAGTGAGTTCAATAAATCAAGCGTAATAAAAACAGCAAGACCCCATTCCACAAATCTTCTGTCTAAATAAGTAAAGGAACAGAATACTTGCAAAACCCGGAAAATCAGCTAACGCAGCCTGGAATTAAAATCAAACAATGAGCCCGACAACTGATAACTACACTTTGGTTTCGCACCCTTCGGTTGCTCCAAATACCTTGAAATTCTTATTTCAAATGTCATACATGTATGCCTCAAACAGCAAGCAGACGAGAGGACTCCTGATTAAAGCATTCTCCATTACTGATAATGAAAGAATATTGATGGAGGGACTCGTTTGTAAACGGAGCACTCCTTCATACTCTTACTATCTTGTCATTTTTCTCTGCACATTCATCATTGTTTTATCATTGCTGTGACATAATTCAACTAGTCTTGAAAATACAATTCCACAACGACAGATCATAAATAAATCTTAGGTAGATTTTCGCCTACAGCTTATCTTTTCGGATTCCGTAGGTTCAGTGTGCAGGCAAGGAGAACAATAAACGGGTACATATCGATAATAATTTTAAAAAGATAGGATACCAAAAATCCATGCTATGTCTATATAGAACGGAAATGTTTTTTTATGGGTTAACACGTGGCTTTTCTGGAGACAGGTATGAAACAAACAGAGTTTTTCTATGTGGTTTGTATACCACCACGCACATACAGGTATCACGGACGGCATTCTGTTTGGCTCTTCTCGGTGGATGGGGGAGATTCTGGACCTGGTACAAAGGGCGAATAACAGTGGTGGAATCCGAGGGTTTAAAAATACAGCGGTTTCATACTGTCAGATTTTCGAAAATCCATATAATCTGGTTAATCAAAATTAATTTACGTTAATTTATTCCAAATGAGTGCCACGACCGGGACCCCTGTACCCGTCAATTCGAATGCCACTCGTATGGCGACATTTATTTTTTTCTGGATGGTCGCCTTATACAATTGCTGGACAATTGTAATAATTATTCGAAGTATTCAAAGCAGCCATAGTGGCACTATCCGAATCAAACATACTCTAGCCAAATTTTTTAAAAGCCACAGAAAACTAGTCTCTTTACTCGTTTTGTTTACTATTATTAATTTCATCGTCTCACTTTTATCACTTGGAACGATTCCACATTCTCTCGGAATCGCAATCAACTCATTCTTGTGTTCTATTTTTTTGCACATATGTATCTTGTTTGACCTGGTTGTAAAAGATCATGTCGAAGGAACGTCAGGTGGTGTAAAAATTATGAAAGTAGCTCCTGCGCCTCCTGGTACGCTGTCAAACCTCAGCAAAACTTGATAAAATTTGTGAGTATTGGGTTTTGGAAGTTTGGTAAGAGATCAGGATAAGTAACAATTAAGCAGAGGCAGTTGGAAGAAAAGCTGACAGATAATAGCTAGGAATGCAATAATTGACTGCGTAATTATATACTTCGATACTAGAAACTGCAATCATTTGTATTTCTGTTCACTTCGCTATATACAGTATATATAAATCCCATTCGTATTTCATAACTCGCATATCTGTTCATCCAACTTGCATATCCACATCCTTTTGCCATATCCGCTCACCAAACCAACCCGGTGAAAAGGCGACTCCAAGAATCCTACAACTCCATGTCGTCACTTGACCCTGTACATAACCTGTGTTATCTAATCCTATGAAATCATTGAAACCACGAATTATATACCGATCAGGAGACTGGGGATTAGAGATTTGTTGTTCAGGAGTTTCGGGATCGTCCCAGTCAGACCACATATCTTCGATCATATCGTCGTAGTCACAGATGTATCCGATTGATATTTGAGTGGTTGGTATCTTTGGTTTTCGTTCTGTCAATGTGACTTCACAGAGGACTTCCTGCTGAGTTGACTTTGTTTGAGTGGGTTGGTCATCTAGATTATGATCACCGGATTCATTGGAACTGCAAGTGTTGGAGTCATTGGATGAACCGAGTTTTATTATTTTACGATAACCTACTGGTGAGTTCCATAAATCTTCGATATTTTCGTCAATTCGTAAGAAATGAGAGATTCTCGATATACCAGAGCGTGTGAGTACTCTTGGGTTACCATCTTGCAGTGAAGAGGAATAGACGGGTAGAATGGACGAATCTTGATATATCTGCGGAGTCGACTGAGTGGATTCGGAGGCCGGTGAGGTAGGAGTGGTTAGATCTGAGGTGCCAAAGGTGGTGTCAGTTTCCAGATGAAACGTCAAGAAAGGAGGGTATTTTGGTTGTTGACGACGATGATGTAGTGTAGAATGGTTTGACATAGATGGTGAGGATATTATGGAAAATTGGGATTCAAAATCCATGTATCTGTCACAATCGTGAATACTCTGAACCGATTGAATTGAACGGATGCACGGCGCAGTTTGGTATTCTACATCCAGGTCGAACTCGAAATGGTTGGCCATGTCAGATGTAACGATATTGTCGGTAATAAGAGTATTGTGAGGTGACATGATCATTTTTCCATTCTCTGATACACCCATGAGCTTTAATTTCACTCCCTCCGATCGATTTTCTAGTCTCTTGAACCAGCCTATTCTTTCTCCACCTACGGCGGTTTCGTCATTCGCCTCGGCCGGAAGTGGACTGTACCAGCGATCAGTATGAAATTTGAATATCGACACTCGTACGTCGACGTATTTGAATTCTTGAAGGAGAAGATGAGTTATATAGTTGTACCATTTCTTGCATGTGGATCTGAGAGCAAAGAGCTCAGACAGGGGAACGAACGAGAAAATGCAGTAGTGCACTTCTGGAGGCAAATTGTCTATATTATCCACTGCTGTCATGGCAGCGAGCAATATCAAATAGACAGATGTGTTGGTGGTGTTTATTCCATCGAGATATGAATTCCACTCAATCTCATGCCCGGCACAGTATCAATGACGTCAGAGCGAGGGAAACAAAGGATGCACAATGGACGACGTGTGAAGGTCTGGTCTGTGGCCTGTGGGTCCATTCAGCCGTGCGCGAATGAACCTGAACAGACGCGGGTGCACAAGTCCATACCAGTTCGCCCACAACTTTGTCTGCCCGTTTTCCCTCCAGACAACAAAACCGGGGCGTTCCCCCTTGCGGGTTCCTCAGCGTAAAATGTGCGGCTGTGTGAGTTCGTTTCCCTGAGTCATGTTGGCTTCTGTCTGCTTACTCATCATGAGTCAGTTCCACTTCAGCAAGCTGTCGCACTCACCCTAGAGCCATTCTTTTCGTTCACGCCCTGAATGCTTTGCTCCCTCCAGAAGCCATTCGCTGTGACCGTCCAGTACATTCCCCATCCTCTTGCTATTTTTACCATTGAATCTGTATCTATGATTATAGATAAATGGATGGATGAGATGCCCTGAACGAATGAATGTACTCAACAGTAGATGCTGTGACTGTTTCGATGAGAGGGTCTACCAAATAGAATAATGCAAATCAGTCTCATTTTATTCATTTATTTCCATTTTCAAAAGCAAAAGTAGACAAAACCCATGTTACAAAAAAACTTGAAAAAAAGTCAGATAAACAAAAAAAAATTTTCTATCACAACCCCGCCTCTAAACATCCAGTACGAATTCTCCGTTCCAAAACAACGGCCCCAAATCCGTGTTCATCCATACTGGCCATAGCCAAATAAAGAACCGTCATTGCCGTTTGCTAAATGTGTTGCTACGTTTATAGGCCTCCCAAGGGATACCCAAGTCAAGTCACATGACTTGTCCATTCCGGTTGCAGTGGAGATACCGTCACCGCTATCGAGTTTCAGATAGATAAAACCCGTCTGATAAACTCGATTCCACTTTTAAAACTAAAACAGCAATCACAAAAGCAGTTTCATTCTTCGCTGTTTTCGTTTTGTCAAAAAGTGAACCCAAAGTCCTCTGATTATCCCCTGTTCCTGCCTCCTGCTTTTATCAACTCATGATCAAGTAAACTGATCCAAGTATAAAAGCAATTTTCATTTTCAATTGATTGTTCGCAACTCTCGATCTAGTTGATTTTCGGCTTCAATTTCGATTTGCAATTTTTTCTTTTTCTCTGACGAATCACACCCATGGAGTCCATCCTTCGTACATTAAACTCAAATTGCCGGGATCCGTAGCTTGTCGGATAACCATATCCACCTATAAATTACATAATTTAGTTTACTCCACCAGTCATAAAACAAAAAGATAACCAAAAAACGCACCTGTTCTTGAACCCCGACTCGTTTATTCGTTTCATTATCTCTACCATCCAACTTGACTTTAATCCGTTTCAAAACTTCCAATGCGTGAACATTTTTCTTGTACTGATGAACTGGTTGTGCCGGTAACTCCAACTCCATATCATCGCCGTCATCATGGTTATCCCGTTTATCACGGTCATCACGGTCACCACTTTGTTTTGATTTTTGGTCTTCTTGGTTTTCGGTGCTTTCTTGTTCTTCAATCTCGTGAAGGTACAATCCACTCATTTGTTTTTCCAGTGACGAAAGTTGGTTTTGGAAATCTTGAGTCAACTTTTCATTTAATTGACCTGTTTGTGTACCTCCCTGCGACAACTCGGTTCCAATAATCGGGGACTTTGAAGCTGTCGGTACAGTAGGTTGTGCTGATGACGTCGGTGACACAACTGATTCAGGGATAGGTTTGTCTTTGGTTTTAGGATTCTCTTGTGGTGTGATTGATATCTCCAAAGGAGTAACCGAACATAAAAGATTGATGTCCGCGAATAATGAATCGACTTGTTCAGAGATACTTGAAACGAGCTGTAAATTCAAAGATGAATACCCGATTTTCGTGAGGCCAAAACATGAATGAGAAAATAAACTTACACGACGCATTCCTTGATGTGTGTCTTGTCCACCTTCTTCCGCCAATTCAACCGCATCAAGCAGCATATTCGATTCAGAAATAAACTTGTCAAACGAAGAAATCACGTCCTACAGGTAAACAGAATAAATTTCAACCTGTGTCTATAGTACACCACGAATTGAAATGAACCGGAGAAATAATATACCTTGGCTTGAACCTGCAACGTCTTTGCTTCTTCCAAATCCTCGGAGATTTCAATCAACGTGTTTAGCAATGACCGAATTTGGGCAAACAAAGTCGTAAACACTTCGACTTCATTCCGCAGCTGACCACAGATTTCGTACATTTCGTCTTGCTTGTTATCGTCTGTCGACTGTGATTGCGATTGCGCGACGACTGCTCCAATGACATTATCCAGTGAGGATAACGCTTCCACGACAGACGACCGAGCTACTTCCAGTGGATTCCACATTTCGCCTAACGACGAACAATGCATTAGTTTTGTATTTGATATACGCTGATCCAAAATTGATAAATTTAAGCTTACCAATGCGTGACGCCAATAATCCCAAATTCACATTAATCTCCAACAACTTCTTCTCTCTATCATCTTTCATATCGTCATTCCAATCCACCAAAGGATCATAAACAAACGTCTCCAATAACGTCGTCAACACTTCCCTATGTTTTCGTAACGCAGTCAACACACTTTCACAAGCGATCCTAAAAGTCCCTTCTACACCCGTAACTCCCAACACATCTACGAAATTCTGCGTCAACCGAAACGGCACCATCTCCGGTACTCTTAATTTCTTTCCACGCTCAAAACAAATGTTGTAATCGATATGAATGATTTCCGATTGATCAAAATCAATGAGGATATTGTCTAAATGACGATCACCGAGTCCGATAATGTACCCGATCATTGACATGACTGCTAAAGATCGAGAAATGGATAGATTTTTGCGGAAATGATCTAACGGTGTGACGGAGGAACACCACAATTCTCTCGAAATCAAATCTGAAGGTGTATCATTCACTAATTCTTTGTGCGCTTCCAGCAAAACTTCAGGTGTACAGTTTCGTCTTGATACAGCTTTGGTGATACCTTCTCGTTTGAATATCTTTGCGACTTTTTGGTACAACAATTCGTTCGGTTTAGCGATTGTTTCTCGCGCTGGTTGATTTCCTTCGTGATTCGGAAAAAGCCGTCTCGCATCGAGTTCGTTGGTTTGCCATTTCTTGAATATCGTGTAAGCCGGTGTAGCGTTATCCACCCATTGGATCATACCAGATTGATCACCAAGGGGAATCACGGCGTAATTCCGTGCTCTGAGATTTCGAGACGCAGTTTGTCTATCCCGCTGTAAAAGGTGATTAATGGTCGTCATAAACTGCATAATTCGTTCATCGAGATGTAAATCTTCGACTCCTTTGCAGAGATATCTATATGTCTGTCCGTCTGAACCCATTAGAGTCATTTTCTTTGGCTTTGTTTTAGTGGCTAACACTACGAAATCCGGTTCGAAACTCTTAATTGTAACACGTTCTGCACAGTCGAAAACACCAGGCATGAGAACTGGGGTGTTTTTCAGTTTCATGAGCCTCGGGTTAACGTTGCTTAGCTTCAAGATACGGTTTCGATGGAGCCCACGGTTAAACTCTCGATACAACTGTCCCAGGAGAGAGCGTTAGCAGAACTGCAGAAGTGTACCTAACAGAGATTAAATTCAAAATCAGGTAACGAACCTCGCTGAATTCTTGCCACCCGGATTTTATATCTCTGTTCGTCTTTGGCTGTATCAAGCTATCTAATGCAGATTGAATTCTACCGCCATACGTGTTCTGGAACCATTCTTCGTGCGGGGTAGAGCACCGACGAAGGTAATTGTTGCACATTTTCTCGAGGTCAACAACAACAGGTTTCATCACCACAGAATACATCTCCCGTATTGCCTTCTCTTTATCAGATTTACTCATGACGTTGTCCTCCTTCAATCGTGACATCTCAGCATCTAGTTTTTGAAATCTTTTCGAGACGTCGGCTTGTAATTGGGACAATTTGTTGAGCCAAACCTCCTCCCACAGTACAGTGACCTTTAAAAGTTCATCTATGACGACCTGGGTTGAAGCAACCAGTCCATCACCGTCATCGAGTCGAGATTGAATTTGCAAGAGCGATGCTTTGTACTCGGCGGCATTAGTGGCACTGGTTGATCCCACGATAGCATGGTACAGTACAAACTGCGGAAATTCTGATGCCAACTGTGTGAGCAATTCGGTGAGTTGGCTGCGGACGAAAGCATCTGGGTGATCGAGACGAGCGAATAACTGTGGGATGACAGCTTTCCATGATGAGACGGCAGTAGAAGCGAATTCTGCTTTGAAAACATGTTCAAATACAGAACCGCTGTTCCAAAGAATGCGAAGTATTCGAAGTGTAGCGGCAATATCGTCATAAGATTTATCGCTGTCTTTGGTACTCTGCTGGATTCGAAAATTGATTTAACCAGGTGAACCAGAATCAAATAGAAATATCATAAGGAGAACGTTGCACTTACGCCGTCATTGCCGCCATGTAATTTCAGAAACCTGAAGTACCCGCGTAAACTCCCTTCCAACGTGTCAACTATACGCTTCCACAAACGCTCAAATTCAGTGACCACTAGATCGAATTGGGATGAATCGGCAAAAACTCCCTGTTGTTTCACCCATTCCAAAGGGCTCAAACCGTCACCACTCCAATCCGTAAATCCACCGCCACCGAGGTGAGCCAATAAAGCGAGTAAACATCTCCGCAATTTTTCCGGAATACCTTTATCTGATGCAGAAGAACCTCGGACCGTCTCGACAATCGATTTCAGTTCAGGGGCAATCTCGAATACAACGGATCCGGAATACGGAGAAACTATTACATCTAACAACTTTGAGGCTTTACGGTAACAATAAGTTGCATAATCAAACCAAATCTTAGGATCAGTCGAACAAAGTTGAGATGCTAAAAGCAAAGCATTCTGCGCAACCGTATCGGCAGTGCGAGTGGAAGACTCAGGCACTATCCAGTTTCTTTCAACTCCAGATGTAATGATTCGTTGAACCGCTTTGTCATTGCCAACATCCGGATTCCACTTGACCGTCTGGACCCATTTAGCTAATTTGGAATACACTTTAGCCTGAACCGCCCCATCGCTGCCAGTCATGTCTACGTTCGCTGATTCGGTCAGCTCAAGCAACGAGTCAATTGCTGTTTGATGCTTTCCCATGGCGAAAGTTAACTTTGCTTTTTCAAAATGGTGCCTCATAAATGAACCGAACAAGAACCGATTATTGGATTCATAGGCGGACAGCAACGCTTCACAAGAGGCGAAATTCAATGATTTTCTAGATCCTGTGAAGATTCTATCTCGAATATTCCAGATTTCTTCAACGTGTGTAGGTGCAGAGGAAAGTATTCGGTCGGCCATCTGAAGAACTTTGAGGCTCGTATGACTTGAAGACTTGCTACCCGATTCAAGTTCATCTAATACCAAGACGGGGGCGTTTCCATCACGAATATCTTTGACACAAAGCAAAAGTTGGGCAGCTAACATATGTTCTGAAGAATGCCGCTTGTCCGGTGTCATCACGAACAACGGCGACGTAACAGCACGCTGAGCTTGGGTCAACAGGCTGTCGATACCGGAGGCTGCGATTGGTTTGGAGGCAGTAAGAATGACGCTATCGCTGAAAATTGAGATATCACTGACAGAGGATAAAGCCGGAAGGCGATCATCATTGAGAATTGAAGGTGCATCCGAAAATTGCGAAAGTGTTTTCAAACATTCATGCTGAATCTCTGCCCATTCGTCGGTGCATTCTAGTTGCGGAAACAAGTTGAACCACTTTTCAAGCGATTTGCTCTGTAGAGCGAGATAACAATCATTAACCTAAAATTGACATTTAGTATTTTTCATCGAATGGCACGATATAGACGGCGAAGTAAAATTTCTACCTGACGAGTTAAAAACTGCTTGGTCTGTGGCGGCAATGTTTTAATCATCAAATGTTTGCAATATTCATTGATCGCTGCTTCGTAACGACCCTATCAAATTAAATGATGAACTCACAGTAGAAGCGAAAGCAAACTCTGGTGGGAATTACCTTAGCCATCATAATGGAGCCTTTTAACCATTCCCATGACACGGGAGAAATGCGTTTTCTTGTAGCGGGATTTGATACGCCTTTTCCGTAAACAGAATAAAAGCCACGGAATGCGTAATGTAGCTGAACAAATAATCCAACAAGCACATCAGGCTCTTCAAGCCGTTGAATCCCCTCGACTGAATTGGAAACAAAAGTTGGTTCAATTATCGAATATGTACTCTAAAATCACGGAATAAACGTACCTAATGAGACAACAACTTCTTCCAGCTTTTGAATCACTTCTTCCGCCTCATCAAATTTTTGGCCAGATAAGAGCTTTCCCAACTCCAAAAGACAACTTTGGACAAGTAAAAAGCCTTCTTGGATTACAAGACTCCAGTTACCAATTTTCCTGGCCAACCTGACAACATTCATTCGAATCTTGTGTTGCCATTCCGAACATGCGTTAAAGTTAGCGCGAAAAAACTGAATGGCTGATTTCGGGGCCGAGGGAATAAATTGGTACGTCGTCCCGACAGCTGCGTTATATATCTGCTTTCTTTGAAGATCAATCAAAAACAGCAATGTCGTTGAAACATTTAGAACCGAGTTTCTGAAGGATTGGGATGTTAATGCTGCGTCAGAAATCATAATAATTGTAGACTTTACCCTGCTTCCAATGAAGTATCAGTCATCGGATCAATTTCTTTGGCCAAACAGTCCTTCAAAGCACGCTCAAAAGCCTCAAATGTCTGAGCTGGACCTCCCAAGGGTGTTTTGAGTCGAGAAAGAATGCAATATCGACTGGCTTCCCAAACACACCATTGTGTTAGCAACTCTCCGGAAACATCTACGTTGGCTTGCTGTGTTACAACAGACGCAATGAAGCTTATGATTTCAGTCGAAACATCGGGCGCGGAAGGCAGAACATTTTTCGCTTCCAAGTAATATGGCTGTAATAGCTTCGGCCCTTGACACGTATGATACAGACGTTCCAGCCACGAAGTCGTCTCCGTTGAACTGGGTTCCACCTCGATATAATCTAACGTTGGTAACGCCGGGGCCAAATTCAGCGACTGCATAGCAATCCGGAAATGTGCTGGACGAAAAGATCCTGAATGAGGTGATTGATGGGCAAATCTCTACGAGTGAAAAAGGTATAAATGTTAACTCTCATCTTTTGAGGCAGCGAGAGAAGAAACGAATACCAAAAACATCCGAATATACATGGGTAATGCAGTTGCTGGTTTTTGATGGCATATTTGTAATGGATTTAAACTCGCCAAAACATTCATGTAAGCAATCCGTATTCCTGGATCTGTATCGTTCAATCTTAACATTCAACAGCACAGGGTCAGTGAGGATATGGTACTTCGTAATCAAAGATAGCATACCGTTTCATTAATAATTCCAAACAAGATAGTGTCAAGTATCCGCAACCCAAATTTCGAAATACTACAAGCCACAAATCAGCAATCTCATAGCGTAACTTGGCATCGCCCAAGTTCAGGCTACAGCCTTCAATCACCATCATTGCTTCAAATATCTCACGACTTCGAAGAGCAATTACCGTCCCTCCTAGAGATGATTTTGACCTCTGTAAAGCGGAACAAGTTTCGCCGATATTTCGGATCGCTCTGTAACGGATTTGCCGTGATGAAGGAGAGATGACGAACGGAAGAGTGAAAAGTATGAAATAATCCGGTGGCAAAGCCTGATAATGTCTAGCATGATTGAACAAGTCAGTGATTATTACTTATAGTTGAATAAATAAATCCAAAACAAACCTTTGGACGAATTCAAAGAATTGATCATATAAAACTTCCAACAAACCCACTCCCCACGAATATCTTTCCATATTTCGAGCCAAGATTTCAACGAGAAGGCGTACGTAGAAGTCAAATATAATTTTAATCACCGAGATACTACTTGTATCGGAAGATTCGGTCAAAGATACGATGTCTCGAAGAAGGAGAAGGTCAAACAACAAGCTGAACTCTATGGCAGACAAATCAGCGGTCGAAGCAAGAGTTGGCTGGTTGAAAACTTCGCATACTTCAGAGGAAAACGATGAATCTTTGATGTGATAAATAAGTCGACGGAGGAGAGGAAATTGCTGAGAAACTACATCTATTTGAATCTCTTCGGAATTTTGATGATTCCGGGCATGGTTGTCTGAATGCTTTTCATTTTCTTCGTCGCAACTCCGTATATCTAACTGGCTCGCAAGTTTTAATTTGGAGATTCTTCGCTTTCCATATTCAATTGAAGCCATTTTCAACAACTGAACGATTTCAATCTGTATATCCATTAATAGATTCTTAATCGGTTCTTCAACCCTATTACCTTGACCAGCCACGTCGTTGGCATCGGTGACATTTGAAATCGACGAGGTAGAAAGAACATTCACTATGGAACGAACTACTTTACTCAAGTCATTCAATACCCCCTGGTTTTCAGCAAAGGTCCATTTGACTTGGCACAATGGACTTTTCGGACACAGCAAAATTGTTGCCACAAGAATATCAATTCGGTTGAAAGACTGCAGCAAATTTAATAGATCGCAAAACCAGGTTTGAAGATTCGGCAGAGGATAAGTCGAAATTAATTTCGGTGGTTGCGGAATATATGTGAGATGAAGTTGAACACAAAGATACTGAAAAGCAATAAACTGATCTGGAATTTTGGCAATCAACAAATTCAAAGTTCGTTTGGACAGTCGCCTCCATTCATTGTTGTCAATGTAATTGAGTCTGGAAAATATGATAAATCGAACAACACGGTATACAATAGTCTGGAAGGCTTTTGAAGTTGGCGAGTTGGGCCGAGAGAGATCCTTTGATGAAGCATGCGGCGAAAATCCGGACAGAAATGGTTCCAATATTGCGTAAATGGACCTAGTAAATATGTTAGTGTGCTTAGAATTTGATGCAATAACATATCACTTCGTACTCAGAAAGAAATCGAACACGAGTCGGTAACTGAGGGAAGTGGTTTGATACAACGAAACTGGAGGGAATCGCCATTTCGGCAGCCACCCCACAAACATATTCCATTTCGTCCAGGAGCGACGATAGAATAGTGACGGTGAATTCGTGATTCGCTCCCCAAAATGCCGCTAAATTAGCAAAAATGTTTGTGATCTGCTTGACAACATTGGAGGGTGCCCCAGGGTGGAGATGTATTCGGAGAAGAGGTGGGATAATATTCTGGTGATACACATTAGTCTCCATGCGTGTTTGCGCACGACATATTCTACGTACTGTAAATACTTCAGCTAACGCCGGAGGTTTGAAAGGCCGTAGAGCTTCCAATAGGTTTAGCGAGTCAGAGAAACGAAAGTCGTTGAGAAAAAGCTCGTTGTTGTTGGTGCACAGATTAAAAAGATCACAGAGATGATAAAGAATACGAGGAAAAACGGGAGATAATAGTAGATTGTACGCAGTATTCGAAAGAAAAGGCGACTTTAGCGGGCTCTGTGGATGAAGGAACTGAAAGGAGGAGTTAGAGGCAAAGACAACTTTTCGCAATAAAGATGGGAAACCCTACGTCACGGATGACATTAAACAAGGCGCCTTTCATGTAAATTATCATATCTGGCGAAATAGGTGTAGTCGGAGAAGGGGAAGGAAGTGGTTGCTTTAAAATATCAAAAATCCAATCGAGAAATTTAATTCCCCATTCCGGAGAATGCTCCAAGGAAAGAATCCCTAAGCATGCGATACACTTCACAATACTCTTAGCAAAGTAGTCGGAATATGCTCTAAATGGGGTTGGTCAAGGTTAACTGGTCATTCAGACTGCAGAGAATAATGTATGATTTGGTCACGAAATATGTACCCATCATCGATCAAGACACCAACTAAACCTTCAAAGGACGGACACGTCAATTGCCAAATGTTTTCTTCAACCCTATCTGGCCAAAGCAATATCACATTTATCATGGCCAAAGCTTCCCAGCTAGCGGAAATCTGAATTGGATCTGATCTAGCTATTTGAAAGAGCGCTGGCAGTTCGGTCGAAAGACAAGTCAACAAATCTCTGGCCGTGGGCTCTAAATATTGATTGTCACATGAGAACAAAGCTTCGAAATGCTCGAACACATTATTTATGACATTATCTCTTGCGATGAAGAAATTCTGGCCTTCGTATAAGTGCTGCGGGTTGAAATTGAAGTTCCGTATTTGTCTTTGACTGATATTTCGGCGGCTTCGCTGACGACCGGCTTGATTGTTTTGAGTCCGATGCGACATATCTGTGTCCGATATCTAACTAATTTCTGACTATTAGCGGAATCCGAACTCTCTTTGTCAAGTCATTACAGTGTATTGTCTGAGTATATTCACTAGAGAGTGTCAGTAAACAAAAACACACTTGACAGATGCACACTGAGGGCAGACAGCGCACTCACCCGATGCATGAAAACATTAGTTAGCACAGACACTATTATTAAAAGATATGTTTAGATATTATTGCCAAAAATCGAGGAAAACTGTCGTAAGACGAATGGCACCTCCACGATCCTTGTAAAACTCGGCGGGTTTTGTTCACCGGCGAGCAACTGGTGCCATTCTGAATATCCACTTTCTCTCTCTCTGTCGTTAAATATTTATTTCTAGATTCATGCACAACTACATTCAAACAATTAATGACAGCACGATGTTCTGAATGTAAAATAAAAACATGAAATAGCAAACGTAATTACTGGTATGTTGATGACAAAAACATATCATCGCGTCTTAACCACAGTCTCGATCTGCCAGATATTCAGATTTATGTTGATTTTTTGCGTAGCTGCCTCTCTCTAATACAAACAGAACATTGCCAATGTATTACAAAAATACTCATTGCGAATAAATTCCGGGTTCTTCCATTTCTGCCCTTTCATATATCCAATGTTCCCATAAAAAACAGCATTCTTTCTTTCTATGATTCTTAACCTTAAATAACCTCCAACCATTAGTTGTGGAAGGCCGCGTTGAGTATAATCGACATAATGATCCTGCTGTCTGAATGTCATTCGCCGTTACTCGCCTGCAGCAGTCTCTCTGAAATTCTGTGCTCTCCGTGACTGTTGCAAGAGATCATGATTTTCGGGCACGGCGGCGACGTATCATTTTTGGGGAAACGCCTCAAAATACAGAAACATCCATGGTCATAAATAGTTCATAAATAACCCAGCTCTGGGCAGCCAAAAACTCGGCCCTAAATCAATCATGAGTAGGAAACAGAGTCTATTTGTCGTCGTTGCAATCCTCCTGGTGTCTTCCGTATTCGCGCTAGATATACGCTTCCCGATTCCACCTCGACAACCTCCTATCGTTCCGAGACCGCTGCCAGTCCCGTTTCCGATCGAAAGACCTCCGCGTATTGGTAAGTACTAATAATGCACACCGCTGTTGTCACAAACAGTCGCCAGTATGTTTATTTTTTCTTATTGCAGTTCCAATTCCTCTGCCAGCGAAGATAGAACTTTATGAAAACTATACTCATGGTAAGCCCACTGCACTTAAGAGCGTCCTAGCTCTTTCCTAAAAAGGATTGAGAAATCTAACAAAATCTACATAGCCGGCAGTGGATGCCCTTGGCGCAGTGTTGAAGCCAGTATCATTTCTGGCCTAACTACACGGGCTCTCCGTATTGCCTTGTCAGAAAACGCCGTCTACGTAGGGTATAGATTGCCCTCAAACATCTTTCTGAATCTAAAACAATAGTATTTACGACAAATTCTTACAGACCCCAGAGATCTATTGTTGACTCCAGGAAAAATTGTCAAATCAATTTTTATTTGAACGTTGCTCCCGGGCATCAATTCAGAGTCAGCGCCACAGAATTTGCCGGCTCTATTAACCTCGAAGATGGAGTAGAAGCTGAACAAAGATCGACCTCTTATTTCAAAGACAGTTTGGAAATGGTAAAAGGAGAAATGCGAATGAGAGGACCAATGACGGCACAACCCTATTCATCGGTTCAAAATGCAAAGCAGGAAGTATGGTCTTCGTGTTCCGAATCCCAAGTATTAAATGGTAATTCTATCTGTCAATCAAAACCAATTAATCCAATCAACTGATGTTTGAATGCTCATATAGTGAACATGCAAAATCGAATTAGTGACCCTCAAAAGAGGAATGCCACTGGCTACATTGGTTACGGTGAAGATGGAAAAATGACACATACTTTAGAATTGGTAACAAGAAAATGTTAGATATGACGTCGTTCAATTGCCATCATCGTTCGTAAATACCAATTTAGAAATGTTACAAATTCATCAATAGAGTGAAAAATTGTCGTATGAAGTGCATGGTTACCCTCTGCCACCATCAACTCAGTGATAGTGCAGATCCCAAATCACCCAGACATCTTACCGATGCTCTATCTAGATCGCTACTTTAACATTGATGATGTCACTTACCTGTCTGTTGAATGCGCCCTGTGCAGAAGCTCTGTCTCTACCGCATAAAACTTTATGAAATTATCTCAAATGTGGATGACTAGACTGTTCCCAAGCTAATATAGAGGAAACCATACACGAATTTCAATGACCTAATTAGGAATGGTTCAGCAAAAGACAATGTACAAAATCAGCGATAGTTTAGATGAGGAATCTGAGGAAACAGGTGGCTTTGCCGTTTAATTCTACTATAGGAGCATCATTTGATGAGACCTCATAAGTGATTCTTTCTACTGATTTCTTCTGACGATTGTAGGAACCATCGTTTGCAAACGTGTGTTGATTGCAGAATTTATCACCTCTATTTTCAGTTTCAGAATCTTTATGCGATACAAAGGAATAGTTTATTTATTATTTAATGCTCTTCATATGTACCTATGCAAATATTAATGGATATATAGTGCCAATTGGAGAGATGTTTGCAATTGAACATAATCATATGGCGACTGATTGAAGCAATTAATTGACTATCGCGGAACCATCTTTAGTTTCATCAAAATTGATTCTTTCTGGTGTAGGGGAGACTGGATTGAAAAAAGTGCTTCCTCTTACTCTGCCCCATGAAGAATCAAAATTTACACTCTGACTTCTTTCTAAAATATCTTTATAACCAATTGAATCTGGCAAATTCTTGCTTTTGATATCGAATGTTTCACATTTTGCAATCATCTTTTTGACAGCTTCTTCAGGCCATGCTGCCTGGATCCCAATTGCGTCCAATTGAGCTTGATGCCGCGGCTTCATTTTTGAAAATCGAACTGTCTCTCGTTTCGAGTGGTCGATAATACTTGAAGCGTCAAGAATACGCTCCGGACTGGACTCGGAAAACAATAGAGACTCCCAACGGTGAATGTGTTTTTCGTCCATCCATAACTGTCCCTTCCAGCCACCTGTTATTTCAACGCTCTCCGGAATGTAGGTTTTCGGCAGATTGGGTAAAGTTGATGACTTAATGTAAATTCGGCAGAGCAGCGGTTTATGCCGACGGAGAAAATTGGATCCAATTGCTAAATAAAATGATCATTAGAAAACTCTTGAGGGATTTCGTAACATAAATATAGGGAATTTACTTCTTTCGGCATAAATAGCAGCTGTCTGAGCAAGATTAGAAGTATAAAATCTGTTGCCCCCCAATTGGCGGCGATACAGCTTAGGATGATGCCACATCACAAGCTTTCGTTCCATGCTTTGCTGATACTTTGAGCTTGTACCTAATTAGAGTTCACTTGTGAGTCTTTTGATGGTATTGCATATTTAACGAATCATTTACCATGATAGCCAACAAGGGTATATTCCTCTGAGGGTTCTTCAGGGGTCACTTTGCTTTCGGACATCAAGCATGACAGCAACCCACGTTTCTGTAAAGTCGCATTGTGATGATGATGCTCACAGGGTATAAATGCTTATATCCATATCCATAAAGTTAAGTTGCAAGTCAGATAATACTGACTAGTAGATAGGCAATGTGGCGTTACTCACAATTTTTCTTGTCCTCGTCTATAAGATCAACTTCGAATGCGGCAAATGCTATGTTCTGTGATGCAGCCGAATTGTCAGGCACGGTGGCACACTTAGCTGCCCACAGCAGGGTCGAGAATAGAATGACCGAAGAATAAATAAGAGAGATCATAGATATATAAGAATGCCAAAATAAAACAAGCGAAGGTTTAGAATAATTAGTTTCCTAATTGCAGACCTAGTGTGCTTTTGTACCTTCCCATTCCCTTGTTTAAAGAAATATTAATCCGCTTCACCCGGTTATTCTGACCTAGTCACAGCACACGATTAGCACGAAATAACAATGTCTCCACAACATATTGAAACTTTCTCTTTGCTTCACACTCCATCGGAACCTTACATTTCTATCAAGGTAATAATACCGATTTCTTTAGTAAAAGGGATGGTGAAACCCGCGAAACCGGATGGAATTGTCCAAACGCGACGGACGCTGCACCGAGCGCCAATGCCCGCTAGTTGCTGAAGCCCCGAAACTGAGTAAAATAAGGGTGCCGATTTCCTTCGGGCGTTTTCAACTATAGAAAATGATATAGCCATTAATATCTTGAATTATAAATTGGCTGAAACAAATGATTAGATTTTGTATGCTTTGAGCTTATGCTTGTGCAGAAAATGTTGTTATTCCAACTCCCCTTTTCTTTCTTGGAGATGGAATCTTCAGTCTTACAATTTCTATTACAAAAATTGCCGCTGCGCCAAAATAGCCTTTATGAATTATATACTTTACAGGCAAATAAGTTTATTAAGCTGTATTGTACAATAATTTAGCTAGATCATCGCTATCAACAACCTTGTCCAAAGAAAATCCTGGGGAAAAGAATTTACTCCCTAGAATCTGGCCCCATGGAGGAACTGCCGCATTGTTTTGACTTTTGATTAAAAGCTCTGAATAATCCACTGGTTTGTCATCTTCAGTATAATCAAAGGAAGGTCGACATTTGGCGACCATGTATTTGAGTGCTTCTTTAGGCCTTTAGACACATACAGGAATTGTCAATTTGGTAGAATTTGGATGGAATTGAAGATTTTCGGATTACATACCAAGCACTTTGTAAACCAATATATGACGGATTAAATTTCCGCCTAATATGTGGGAGAAACTTTGCAAATCGAATTGTCTCTGTATTTGGAAAGTTATCACGGCCTGCTTCTGACGAAATAATTCTTTCCCATTGATTCATATATTCATCATCTCCCCACAACTCTAGGATCTGTATTTTATGAACATAACGAGGAATGTAAGTTTTACGAAAGTATGGCAATTTTGTAGAATCAATATAAATTGAACAGATGATTGGCGTCGGTTTTCGCACAAAACTATGTTTGTCACATGCTGAGAGAAAGCGCAGTGGTGAGCTTGCCAATACCGCCATATACGGAAAGGAACTTAAACATACTGTACTTCGCATATACTCGAGCAATATCGTGATGGCTCCCTACATAAAAACGACCCAAACCTAGCTCCTTACCGTTGCGCTGAGCAACGAAAGGTATCTTTAGTTTCCTCTCTAGGCTGCTTTGATACATTGAGCAGGATCCTAAGAGGCGAGGGTCAGTAAAGAAAAAATTGAATTTCCGTCAATCCTGTAATCCATTTACCGTGATATCCTACAAGTAGATCTGCAGTTTCCGGCAATGTATGCTCTTGCTTTGGCTGCTGCTTCGGTCGATTGAACCATGACAAGTTTGCTCGCTTTCTTATTGAGTGTTCAGTCTCATTCTTTGCCCATCGACACATAGGACCGACACACCTGCTGGCTAAAAAGTTATCCCAGAGATTAGAATAATGGCGCTCGGTACAGAAGTATCTGATTTCGTACCGTTTTCATTTACTACCCCATTTATTCCATACTGCTGCGAGATGCCGGCCAAGGTCAGAGTGATCACTATCAGGATAATAAGTAGAGGTGAATACATTTAATTCTGGTTATCCATAGACGTCGAAATGTGCATGGATCCTTTAAACATTATCGGCTGAATCACTCGGTGCGGACTCAACCTGCGAGTTAGGGAGACCACGCATTGAAACAGGGATATCATCCGCATTGAACGCCGGGCAGCATGCTGCAATTTGTTTCCTTTTTACACGTTGTTGATATATACAAAACATAAAACATATTATTCTAAAATTTGACATCCTCTCCTGTGCCGTAATACAATTTGAAATATGTACTTCCCCTCACTCTACCCCATAAGGGATCATAGTCAACTGTCTGGCTCTTTTCTATAACTTTGTTATACCCGACTGCTACGGTCCCTTTTGTGTCGAAGCTTCCACATTTAGCGACCATTTTTCGGACTGCCTCTTCCGGCCATGCTGCCTGGATTCCGATAGTATTTAATAAAAATTGAACTTGCCATACCATTTTCGAAAATCGGACGGTCTCTGATTTTCTAAGATCGAACTTGGTGGAACCGTCAAGGTGGTGTTCCGGACTGGCATCTGAAAATAGCAGAGACTCCCATCGATCTAGATATTTGTCGGATTGCCATAAGTCAGCTTCCCAATGGCCAGCTATATCTACACTGTGAGGCACATATATCTTCGGTATATTCGGTAATGCTGAGGACTGAATATATATTCGGCACAGAAGTGGAGTGTAACCTCCGGAGGTACTAGCTTTGACCGCTATGATGTCAAGTTAGATTATTAAAATGGCATAAATACATTTATTAAAATAATTATTCTTACTTCTCTCGGCGTATACTTCAGCGGTTTGGGCATCATTTGCGGTGTAGAATCGAGTATGGCCCAACTGACGACGATTATATAAGGTGTGGTGTCGAATCACAAGTTTTTTCTCCATGCTTTGATGATATTTCGAGCTGGTGCCTAGTTGGGATGTTATTTCAAGTTTCTTCGTACATTAAGTAGCGCAATAAACAAAATTACCATGGTAACCGATGAGGGTATATTTCTCCATCGAGTCATTGGGTGATACTTTTCTTCCGAACCAAAAACATGAGAACAAGCTGCGCTTCTGTAATGTCGCATTTTGATGTGAGTGATCGCAAGGCACCAATGCTAAAATTAAGAATACAAATTAATAACAGTAGTCGATTGTCTTAGGGTTACAAATTATTGTGATTTACATTGCTCTATGTCATCGCTGATAATATCGATTTCAAGATTGTCAGAGGTGTTAATGTGTGACTCGGGCGATATGTCAGGAATCCTGGCACATTCGGCCAGAAGCAGAGTAGCAAGGAGAAAGACTGATGAAAAGATATAACTAATCATTCTATTAAATTGGATTCAAGGCTGAGAATTGGCATCACTATTTAACTGTCTTCGATTTTTTTACCATTGCTCACAGAACACCTAAGCACATTGGCAAACTAACGCTGTTTCATCTCGTTGGGGGTGGCAGGCGAGGGCACAACGCTTTTAGTGAGATCATGAACAATCAAACTAGTGAAACAGTAATCAACACACAAGGGCTAAAGAATCCGATGCCATTCCATTGATATCACAGTTAGTGTAAGAAACCTTTTCGATATGCCTTATACTTGAATAGCTTGATACCTTTCTTCAATCCTACTAGTGATAATTCCCGTATTATGTACTTGGAATCTTCTGCTACAATTAGAAGTTTATGCTGAATTGTGCAATCTTGAATTAGACATTACACGACAATGTCTAATGTAGAATAAGGTTTCAATCTGTTAATTAGTGCAGTTACTTGTGGGAATTATTATTTCCAACTTGATACACTTAGGTCAAAAATCCTATCACTTGTGTTCTAATATTTTACAATGAGATTACTGTGGACCATCTCGTTTTATCGTCGCTACTTATTCGGTAGAAATATCGGCTCTGAAGAATGTACTACCTCTTACTCGTCCCCAAAAAGGATCGTACTCCGTCGTCTTGCTCTTTTCTAAAATATCATAATATTCTACTGACATGGACTGATCGAAGTTTTCTTGATTCAAGGGTTCTCACGCAGCTATCATTTTCTCGTACTCGTCTCAACGGGATTTCAAATTCGTCTGATAAGTAAGTTGCGATATAATGGAGGGATCGAGTAGAGGGGCACACTCGGCCAACAAGAACGAAATAGTGAAGAATACTAATGAAGGAAGATGCATCGTTATGGTCTCGGAATTGCGCATACTGGAGGAGTTTCGACTTTTGCATCTACCGTTGGGCAGTAGCTTTGAGTTATTTTGCCCTCTAAAAGAACAGAGACCCCTCTGACCCTTCGTCGCAGTCTTAATCCGCGCTCCTGCTTCATCTAACAGCGCTAGCTGAAACTGCGCGAGCCTAATGAAAGCACATTCTGAACTCGAATTCCGCGGGCTATATTTCACATTGTCAGGATTCGGGTCTGCTCACATTTCACTGCAGAATGCTACAGACGACGCCGTCTTTCGCTTTCTAGCAAGGACAATGGCAATTGTTTAAAAGTACAAAATTATATTATGAATACTTCAAGATTTCAATATAATGTTAACTTGATCTTTACAGACGTTTTATACGCTACTAGAATACAGAAAGCCAAAATCTGATTCATTGCAGGCAAATCTACATGTAAGTATACAGGCAGCTTAATCAAACATGTCGCCGAAACCGAGTTTTAGATGATGCAGTACTGAGTAAAAGGTCAACATAACGCTAAAAAAGAAGTATCCAAAGTTAATACTGCATTCTTAAATAAACTGGTAACAACAGATAGGAACGAAGTAAGTAACTTACTAGAACGCATCTCTACCGGCATTGTTGAACTTTCCGGCGGGAAGTAAATAACAAAACCAACTGATTGTATCGAAGAAAAATCCACCAGCTAATGTTCCCCAAATTGCTACTCTTTTCCAATTTGTCCAGTCCATGTTGTCGTGTATCATTTTCAATAGCATTGTGTAAATGATTCCCTGAGGAGCGGCAAATGTTGCCGCGACGAGATGAGACGACAATGTATTATCAAAGCGGAATGCAGGGTGGAACTGAGTCAAGATTTTTATAAGGATAAGCGGATACCAGCGAATATAGAAAACTACATCGAAGGTGGTGGTATTGTGAATTAATTTCGTTAATTCCGCCGGTTCTGAGCTAGTGGACTGTGAGGAACGACAGAAAAGTCAGTATTATAGCAATATTCCCACTGATAACTAGTCGTAATGGATTACCTGCTGCAAGGGGAAGAACGTTTTACAAAGAAGCCAAAATGTAATCGGGGCCGACATGCCACTCAGAAGGCGGGAAAATAATTTATCTGGCAAATTCACCATGACGAGACCAACCCATGTGATGTAATACATTAACCCTTGAGGAAAAAACTTCAAGAGCTGAGAAGAGGAATTTGTCAATTAGTACATCAGACATAGAAAATGGTGTAGTGACAATAACAAACATACCACGTTAATTTTTTTCAGTCTATCATTTTCCTTAACATCATTTAGCAACTCATGTTTCACGTAAGTCATCCTCCACAACATACTATTGGGTTCGCTTTCAAACACTTTCATCTCTTTCTCAGTAATAGGTTCATTTCCCTTGTGATAAATCATCCAATTGAAAACATTGATAGCACCACTCATCAAAAATAATGTATCACCAAGAGTCAATTCATGCGTCTTCAATGCGATGACATTATTATAAAATTCGGTAAGAAGCGGTATTTTAAGTTTGAAGGTTAATATCGTCATCATAAAATCATCTATCATTTGTGTAAATTTGATACTGAGCTGCAGCGATTTTGTGAATATTTTCTGAATAGATTGAAACAAAACGAGAACTGAAGCCATTATGTACGATGCGGATTTGCTGAAGATGTTGGTCCCTTCTTGGAAAACGACAAGTTTTGAACGGGTCTCGTTCAATGCTGGATTTTTTAGAAGACCCTCGGATGATAAAGCTTCGAATATACGGGATGCGATTGAGGTAATATTCTTGATGACCGAATCATTGGTTTCCAGTTTTGCGGATTGAATGTTGTTCACCAATAGATCTTCAACTAGTGATTGCTCAGTTGAACTAATGGATGAATTTGGTTTGGTGTGCTGTTGTCGGGAGGAGTTTGAATTTGATTGAATGCGGAAGGGTAGAGATGATAAAGGTATTTCGCCACCAAGTCGTTTGGTAACGTTGTTTATCGAGGAATGAGCAGATCTTGTCAAATTCATACCAAATTCTTCAATTTTACTGTCCTGATGCTGCAGCAGTGTCGGATTGTGCGCCATAGTACCGTAAATGTACATCTTTAAGAACTTGGTGGATCTGAGAACGGCATCCCAACGAAATGTTTTCTAAAGAAAAGAAAAATAAGGGTCAAACAGATTTGAAGGCACAGATAAATTGTAAGTGGAAACATACTCGTAGGGCTTCTAGGATGCTCTAAATTCGGGAAACATTCGGAAACTGTCAGTATCCTATAGTTCTGATTGTACAGCAACATGAAAAATTACCTTCACACCGACTTTTATGTATTGTAAAATCGCCTGAAACGCGCTTACAGCCATCTCAACTGTGTCTAGTATGAATTCTTTCACCTTTCCAACCATATCTTTCACAACGAAGACCAAATGGCTATCATTAGAAAATAGCTCCATTTCTTTGGTCGAACTGTGTTGGGCGCCACCAATAGATTCAATGATATTGGCGGTGGCATTAGAGACTCCTTCCATGATATCAGCAAAATCTCGTTTCATCAATTTACGAGAAGTACGGCCGAAAGAGATATTTAAACCACCATTCTGAACGGAAAAAGACCAGGGTTCTGGCGACGGAGATACAATGCGTTCGTAACGGTGGGATCGCTGCCCCGAAAACAAATGCTTGGCAAGAATATCAGACTCTGGCAAGTACGGGCTGTTAGTATCTGCACTTTTCCTGAGCCACCGCTTCTTCAGTCCACCACTTTTAGCAGTCAAGGTGACAACAGGTGTCGACGATAACGATGTCTTTGCAATCTTTTGTATCATTTGATGTATATCGTTTGCTTTCTTCTCAGACAACTCTTTATTGATATTGATCAAATTTACCGGTTGTATAGAGGTGAGTTGATGAAAGGTAGCTGAATCGGGATGAACTGCAACCCAAGAGTTGGTTTTCATAAACGCCGAACGAATAAGAATTGGCGATAGGTGAAGCCTGACAGCCTTATTATCCGAACTTTTATCTTCATCGTCTGTTATGGGTATCGAAAATGCAACCCTACCAGCAGGGTTCGTTTTAAATTCATAGATCCTGTCTTTTTGAAAGACAGTTTTGACCAATCGATTAGACTGGGTGATTATTACGGGCAAAGTCCTTTCCTGGACCTTGATCGACACAGTTTCATTGGCGTAGGGTATTTCGGCAACGCTAGTCTGGTTGACTGATTTTGATATAGTAATGACGACACGGCTGGCGGAGCATTTGACAAATTCCGTGGAGGAGCTTCCTGGCTGGTACCAATCTTCGATGACTTTGGATTGCACTGTAATCTTTGGTATGCCTGAATGACTATCAGATCCACTTACAATGACAGTAGAGATAACTGATAATATCAAAAAAAAGACAGGTAGATTCGAGAAACTGAATGGCAATCATGTCAATTTGAATGAATCCAAAAAAAAAAAAAAATTGCGGCGCTAGAAATTCTTGTTCAGACTTACCGAACTGAAAGGCTCATCATATCGAATCAATTATTCTGCAGTCTGTCAAATATTGAAGCATTTAGCGGCGGCCGCAACTAAATTTGTATTCCTCGGGGGAATTGAAATGTCGCTCAGATAATGCACACTCCGACACAAAATCCTCGAGGATGAATATCTTCACAAAGAGTCCGTTGCGTATAGTGATGGTATGTCAAAGCAGCCTATAATTACTTCACTTATTATGTCCAACTAAACTAAAAAAATTAGCATCGAACAACACATTGCTGGGCAAAAGTCGAAAAAAAATCGACTGAAAAAGTCATCCCTAACGCGACACACTATTTTAGATGAAACACCCGGTATTGTAGCGTAACGCTTTTCAAAGTCGCGGGATCCATGATCTCTAACACCAATCCACACCACCATCGGACTCCTAGATTAGGGCGAAATATGTGGTCCTGTTTCAAGTTAGATGTCCCATCGGGAATATTTGATGAGAAACCATGAAGACCGTGGCTCCAAAATTATCTGACTGAACTCGAACTGGTAAGAAATTTTCAATGCATCGGAACAGAGCAGAATTTAGTTGCCCTTATCACAATCGAATAAATTGCCACATGCACAATCATGTTCATACCGTGACGAGAATATTTCAAAATGTCTGTTGAAAATCTTATGAAGCTTACCATACAACTGATATACAAGTTTCTTATCCTGATATTAACAAGCCCCACCGTTTGTATATATCCATTATGGTCTAGTGGCTAGGATTCCGCGCTTTCAATTTAATAGCTCCGCGGCGGCCGGGGTTCGATTCCCCGTAATGGAATGCGTCATGACTTTTTATGGTTGACTCGATATTCTTAATACACAAGTTCCCTGGTATCCAAAACCGGTACAAGATTATAATTTTTGCATACATCCGTATCCGATGTTTTTGATTCATTGCGATTATGAACATAGAAATGTGAACTGAAAACATGTCATTTTTTATTTCACTATTCTGTGACAACATCAATGAATCACATCCTTTTGATGACCTGCTCGACAACGGTTTCTGTCTTCCCGCTGCCACCCAAATCAGGGGTTACAAGGGTTTTATTACTGCTGCTTTCTGCCAATACCGAATCGACAGCTTTATATATGCTGGCGGCTTCAGTCGGTAGATTGAGATGTTCGAGTAGTAATCCAGCAGACCGAATAGCGGCAATAGGATTCGCAATACCGCGGCCGGCAATATCAGGTGCAGAACCATGGACTTATTACAGCATTAGTATGAGTAGAGAGTGTCGAAGAAGAAAGTAAGGGGAGACGAAAATAATCACCTGGTTCACCTAGAACGAAGGTATCACCAACGTTTGCACTGGGTACAACCCCGAGTGACCCAACTAATGCGGCGGCTCCGTCACTCAAGATGTCTCCGTACAGATTCGGGGCAACTACGACATCGAACATATGAGGTTCACGGAACATACGATAACTGCATGCAAGTTAGTCCTACTGATTCAAATACGTATTTGGAATCATTAATGAAACGTACACCATAGAATCTACCAACTGCTCTTCGATTTCCACGATGTTCTTATATTTGTCTTCCTTTCCAACTTTTAATACACACTCTCGAAACAAACCATCAGTAACGCTCAAAACATTGCTCTTGTGAACGACAGTAACTTTCGGTTTTTTGTTCCACCAATTCTGGGATGCTGGTAATTGAGAACGGCGGGCATTTCGTTGAAGAGCTAATTCAAAAGCGATCCTGCCGATACGAGTAGAAGCACGAGATGTGATCTGGCGAGTTGCTAGGGCGGTTGTACCGTTCGGAGTTTCGGAGATGGTTTCTTTTTTGATGTACTTTTAGATAATTCAGAAGGAAGATATCAGTACGAACGTCAGCCGTTGATTGCCCCAATAGCCAAGGAATCGACCTGACCCAGGGGCCCGTCCGAATATCCAAGCAAAGCAAATAAACTGTTCATACCAAACATTCTGTGTTTTCTCTAACTATTACCATATCACATGGACGTTTGTCTCCTCGGGCGTTGTATGATGCGGGGGATGCAACAGGTCGAACATTGGCATATAGATCTAGGTGCTTTCTTAAAGCAACAATCGGGGATGAATATCCAGCAACCTTATGTGACGGGGAGCTGAATAAATTTAAGCACAAAATCGCCAAAGCAAACATTAAACTTTAATATCGATTCAAAATCAATCGCATTGTATCTCAAGAAATATACCTGACTGCACCGAACAAACCTCCAACACACTCATTTTTCAAAGTGTTGATGGTTTCTGTGGGTAAGGCAACTCCAGTTCGTTGAAATAATTCAAAACCGGCGTCCAACTCTACGAACTTAAAATTCCATGATTTATTGGGTACTGATGACTCTAAATGCTTCAAAACCTGTACTGCAGCTGGAATCACTTCCCTTCCAATACCATCAGCGGGAATGAGACCAATAGTCAGCGTGCCTGAAGGCCCAGAGGTGGTTGAAGATGAATAGGAACGAAGATGGCGGGTAATAACTGAAAGACGTCGAGATGCGGCCATGAAAAATAGTATCAAGAGCTCTAATGGAAATACTGCTAATAACAAGTGTTAACGAATGCTTAATTGATCCTGAGTTGATGCTGAATAGAGTAGATGGAAAAAATTTCAAAAGTGCCAATGGCGCGAGATCTGATAAAAATGTTTCAGCCTTACATCCAGCCATCAGTCGCAGCCACAAACTGAGGAATTTGGATCAAGCTTCCATCCATGTAACTTCGTCATGGGTATTTTATTCTATCAGAGAATCTACATCATACAATAGAAACTTTTGAATAACTATTAGAAAGTTTCATTCAGCATTTCCGACCTTATTGTCTCTATTTGAATATTATGATTTTCGCACATGACTTATTATTTATAAATTAGATAAAGAGTATAGATTTCGCACACTTTATTCAGCTCAGAAACGGTAATCAGATCAGGAAGTGTTTTCTGTAAACAGTTTGAGATCAAAGAAAATTATTCTTTCAATCAAAATGCAGCTTTCGAGCGGTAAAAATATAATCGGAGGTTAAGCCTCAAAAGTTTGGATCGGAATGGATGAATTAGAGGGTAGGTCTGAAATACCACCGACAAGACTGCATGGTTCTGATTGCCCCAACCGTATTCTGAAATATATATTTTATATCTAACTTCCTTAGCATGATTCAGCTGCTGGCTGGCGCAATTCTTCCGCGAACCATTTTCAGAGAAGAAAAAAAAGTCATCATGGTGACAAATAACATTTTCCTGTTTATTCAGCAGACCCGCGCAAACATCAAAGTTCTCAACAATGCATAGAATATCTCCGAGTTTAACCTAAAGCTAAACACCACAGGTGTAAATTATTTATGCTGGTCGTGCAAGCTTATTTTCAACTGGCAACAAACAAATCATAGCGTGCACGGATAGTCTGATTTTTCCCGAAGAGGGACTATTTTCATCCGTCTAAGTTCTTTGAGAATGGGCTTTACATCAGTGACTGACAATGTTGAAACGCGGAATTTATTCGAAGGTGGGTGGCGATCAATTGTGCGCGCTGGTGAAATAAATCTGTACACACCCAAATTTGGTAGCCATATAAACTGAGCAAATCCCCCAAGAAGTGTCTCTGTATATTTATAAAGCAATCTAAACTCTATCAATTAGATAATAAGATCAATCGAATTCAAATGATGATGAAAGCTTCTGTCCTCGTTCTCTGCCTCGCTTTGGCGTCTGGTATTCGCGCGCTTCCTCAATCTGGGTCCGCAAATCGCCCGCAAGTTAGATCCATAGGCAATGGATGTTATGAAGTAACATTTAATTCAGGCGGAGGCTCATCCAGCAGTACTATCTGCGGTGAGGGGACACCAAGAGTGAATAATATTGGAAACGGATGTTACTCAGTTACCCTCGGCGGATCGTCCTCCACTGTCTGCGCTTCTGGTAATATTGAGAATAGAATACCTGCGCCTGTTATAAACAGACCAGCCGTCAACCCGCCTAATACAATTAGACAGCCCGCCCGCTCAGGAAATGTACCAACTCCTAATCCACCTCGATTACCTAATTCGACAACACCACCTAGAATCCCTGTGAATAATACCCCTGCGAATCAGGCTAGGACACCCAATTCTCCAACTCCACCGAGAACTCCTGCTCGCCCAGGTAATGCACCAAATAGATCCACTCAACCTCAGACACCTAATACACCAGCAGCTCCGAGAGCACCTGCTAACGCTGGCACCGCCCCTGCCAGAAGGCCAGTCCCTCCCAAGCAGCCCAACGGGGGAAACAATCCTACCCCAAAAAGAGTTCAATAAGTCGTCGAGATTCACATATCTAAATTAAAACTGCTGATGTCATTGGATGTCGTGGATAATTATATCCAATTGCGTTATATGGCATGGCATGAATACCTACATCTGCTATAATTTTCATTCAATACGTATGTAAATAGTATAAATTGGTATCTCATAAAGTAATAAATCCCTATTACAGAAGAACCGTTTTACACTGACCATTCTCATGGATAAATGCTATAAGTATGGAGAATCCGAGAAATGAAAAACTCTTTTTATTTTGAGTTTTGAAAAGCAAGAAATAAAAGGGTGAGGGACAGCAACTAGAATAATTCATCGAAGCCATCTGGAGTAGAAATTAGTCACTTTCTGGATCTCATGTATTATGAGTTGAAACTACATCACTGCTGAGATTGTTCGCTAAAGGGATGCCTAATGGCAAAGTGAAGCGGTAGTTTATTAACAATGAACAACAATATACTCATGTAGCTAGAACATACAAGAAGGGCTGAAGCTTCTTCCTGATAAAGTTCAAACCACTACATATTAATGAGCAACAATCACTTTATAATACGCATGTCGCATACAGCCACTACCTAAATGAATTAATGAAGCAAAAGTACGAACTAGATTTACAAATGTTCTTGAATATGTATCGAACAATAGACATATATGAAAGCGACGCCTGAAACAAGCCTGACCATTGATGCTTAAATATGCCGGTCCATTGTTTGCCAGTTTTCTACCAGTTTTGTTCTTTGTTCCCTTTTGCAGCAATACACAGATCTATTGTTTTCTCTGTCAGTTTGCACGGGATAAACTAGAAACAAGAAAAGTGGCGAAACTAGAATTACGGTTATAAAAAGAGGTTGGACTACGGTTTCTCGGTAAGTCATTCACATCTGAAAATAAATTGGCAACGTCAATCTCCATCAAGTTAAAATGATCACTACACCTATTATATTCGTACTTGCTGCGTTAGCTTCCACCATCACCGCTGCTCCAGCTCCCGTTGCCGCTCCTCAATTATATGTTCCACCTCAGTATGCTACCGGTCCATCCCCTGGCGACGACAAACCTATTGCTATAACTCTTCCTCCTCCACGTCCCGCAGCAAAGCCCTCAGAATTTTTATACGTTACGCCTCCCCCTCCGTCACCAGCTGATACTCCTGCTCGCAAACCAGGTTCTTCTGCCCCCGCTCATAAGCCAACAACTTCTGCTCCCGCTCGTAAACCGACTGCATCTCCAGCCAGTAGTCCTCGGGCTCAACCAAAGTAGGGCTTACAAACGAGATTTTCTGACACAAGTTTCTGCACGCCTGGAATATTCTCTGGGCAATTGAACGTATATATGTTTTTCATTTCAGTACTATAATTTCAACTTTATGCGGTTGTATATATGCGTTACAGATTTATCAATATATTATTGGCACTACACATCCAGTGAATAAAAAATGTCAATGCGATGTATATTATGTATTTAAATCGATATATCCTTTTCGACAAAGCGATATATTGTTTAAAATATCACTTTCCCAACTCATCGTCCCTATATATACTCGTCATTCAATTCTGAAAGTGATGATTTGGCGGTCAACAACTGGGCTCGTTGGTCTGCACTTCTAGGCAACTCTACGCTTCTATTTTTCAAAAGACAGCTGTGGTGTTCTTAAATTCGCAAATGATCACAACGTTCGCCATCCTGATAAACTCATTGGCGTAATTGATCTCAATTACAAAGCATCCGAAACGGACCCACAAAAATTCATCACCTCTCAGGTCGACAAGTCTATTACTCCTCTTGACATTGGTAAAAACAAGTTCCGTTGCTGCGGTGTTACGCATCAGGGTAGCAAGGCCTAATGTACTAGTTACTTAACCTTAAAGCAGCCCCTGCAACGCAAGATCGGCTGCTAGTTTATGACATTCGCAAAAATATGAATTGTTACGTCACAGTTTGCGTAAGAATTCGCATCATCCAGTTTTCAGCATAGGTCCTCTGTTGAGTAGCTTCTTCTTAGCTCACTCACACCACCTTGTAGTGCGAACTTTTCGACTTATCTATAAAGTTTATCTCATTCTCTCAACTGTCTGTTCTATTGCGTCCCATAACTTCTAACTGTACGGTGGCCTAAATGACTATTATGTAGTATTAGCAGTTATTTATAAATGCAGCAATTAAGAATATATACATTTGAAGACAGGTCGCAGAATTCGTCGTGTAATGCCTTGGAACATGTAAACACAACTTCGAAACTGCGCCAAGTTTTCTATGCCATGCCTTGCACGAAAACATATGGCGATTTGTCACCATTAGCCTTCTTCATAAACTTTTTGGCAGTTTTGCGGAGAATTCTTAGATACCTTTTGGTTAGAATTATCCTAAAATGGTCAATGCAGTCAAACATACAGTACCACTGGCAATTCTTTGGCGACCCATTAAAAACGGAAAGCCACAGATAAGCTTTTACGGTTTATTCAGCAGGCCCGAGTTAATATCAGAGTTTCCACAATGCATAGTATATCTCCGAGATCAACCTAGAGCTAAAATCCACAGACAGTAATGGTCGTGCAAGCTTATTTTAAACTGGCAACAAATAAAATATAACGTGCACGGATAGGTTCATTTTTCCGACGAGGGACTATTTTCATCCGTCTAATTTCTTTGAGAATGGGCTTTACATCAGTAACTCACAATGTTGAAACGCGGAATTTATTCAAAGGTGGGTGGCGAGCAATTGTGCGCGTCTGAGGTACAAGATTAAATCTGTATGGACCGAAATTTGGGAAACATATAAAATGAGCAAATGCCCCAAGAATGTTCTCAATACAATTACATAGCCATCTAAACTCTACTATCTTAATCAGACAGTAAGATCAATCGATTCAAATGATGATAAAAGCTTCTGTCCTCGTTCTCTGCCTCGCTCTGGCGTCTGGAATTCGTGCGCTTCCTCAATTATATGTTCCACCTCAGTATGCTACCGGTCCATCCCCTGGCGACGACAAACCTGTGCCTATATCTATACCTCCTACTCCACAACTTCCCGCAGCAAAACCCTCTGAATTTCGATACGTTACGCCTCCCCCTCCGTCATCAGCAGCTGCTCCTGCTCGCAAACCAGCTTCTCCTGCTCCTGCTTCAGCTCGTAATCCGACAGCTCCTGCTCGTAATCCGACAACACCAGCAGCCAGTCGTCCTCGGGCTCAACCAAAGTAGGGCATACAAACCGTTTCTGCACGCCTGGAATATTCTGTGTGATTGATTCAGAGGGGAATTGAATGTAAATAAGTTTTCATTTCAAATATTATAAATATCAAATTGTATATATGCATTCCAGAATTATCAATATAATTACTTAGCATTTACGCCGCCTGTCAATGTAAGAATGCCACTGCGATCCACACTTTATATTAAGATTGAAATATCATTTTCTAACAAAGCGGCATTCTTTGGATATTACTTCAAAAGCCCAGTATACTCATCATAATTCACGAAAGGGTTTAAACCTTAGATTCGAATCCCAACGGAATGTGAGGACAGGTCGCCCCTTTATTAAATCACCTTGCGCCTTGCATTTCTCGTTCCAGTTTCAGTTTCCGTACCATTTCAACAAAATAAACATGAAAACGGTCGTCTTGTGTTAACTCTGGATGAAAAGACGTTCCAATCACATTTCCTTGTTTCACAGCCACCACTTTATCGCCGATAGGTTGTTTGTCGCTGTCGGTACATGACTCTTGGTCGGTTTTGTGGTCAGCAAGAGAACATAAGATTTCAACCTCTGAGGATATAGATTCTACTATGGGTGCTCTGATGAAGACGCCGGGGAACGGTCTGTTCGAAGACGATAGGTCTGGAGAATTGGAGGAGTTGAGAGTAAGAGTTGGGATATTTAGATGAGTTGTGAAGGAGGCAGTTTGTGGACCGAAAGCATTACGAAGACAGGTAATATCCAAAGCGCCGAGGAGTGGTTGACCATTCAATTTTGTCCGATGAGCGGTTTTTGATAGGAGAATGAGTCCAGCACAGGTCCCCTGTTAAAGAATTGAGGGTCAATTATATCTTCTGCTAGCCGTAATATGCCACAATTTCCATGGTCTGCATCACACAGTGGAGGGGAAAAGAAGTTAGGTACGAACCCAAATGGCTCTTCTTTCTTTTTCCTTATTTACCCAACTTCTCAACTCCTCAAATAAACCCATCCGTTCAGCGACGATCGCCATTGTAGTGCTTTCACCGCCAGGTATGACCAACCCATCGATATTAGAATCAAATAATTCTGATTTCGTCTTTACTGTGATAGCTTTCACATTAGGTAGCCTATTGAATATATTGATGTGCTCGTTGAAGGCTCCTTGGAGTGCTAAATAGGGCGACAAAAGATGAGTAAGTCTGAAATGAATCGCTTGAAATGATGCAAGGCCACTGAAACGGTACCGAGTACACCAATTTTCACTGGAAGTGGATTGACAGAATTATTGGCGGCCATAGAAAGCAGTGTTGTGAAAGTATTGTAACAAGGGATGCTATCTTATATTGATGATTGAAATAGCGAATGACTAAATTAGAATATCTATCGATGGTGGCTCAATCTTTTGACGATTCCAGGAATATTTATAGCACCGGAGCCTGAAAAGAGACGATTCGAGAACCGATATATAAGACTTTGAAAGTCGATAAATTAAAGATTTCCTCGAAGAGTACGAAATTGTCAGATCAAAAATGAAGCGACGAGTTGAATTTTTGTTTGGGACCGGATCAATGGATTGTCTTGTCGGCAACAAATTCGAGCGGGGATCGGGCATCCAAACAGTGTATAAAACTAGACATAATGAATCATTGACGTAATCATATTTCAATAATCACATTTTATATCGTTGTGATTTTATGTCGGTTTCCCCAGATTACTGTGTCCTGACATTAGGCTATCTGTTGGTTCAGTTTGGAAACAGGACGCTCAAAGACTGATATTTCTTTGCGTCTTGAAGCCACAACATTGAGCGATGTACAATGACTCAGATATCCATCTCGTATCTGTGTTTACTTATATGAATGATTATTAGTGTTAGTGACCACCATTTCATTGTCTGCATTCGGCTTTATCCCTGGATGCGCTTGGTGATGACTGTTAATCCAGCCCTCAGGCATATATATATATGATTTTATGCAGCAGAAAATGCTATTAAATAATATGACATATCTCCTGGAATATCAAAAAAAAGCTGTCGCTCAAGTTGCAGTCACGGAATGGGTCGAGGCTGAATTTCGTTCCGTTAACCCAAAACTGTGATCACATTACTTTTTACCCAACTCATCGTCCCTTATATACCCTCGTCACTCGAATAAAGCCCACAAAATGTCCGAATTAAAGCCATCTAATCCTACCCATGACCCTGACCCCGAGCCACAATCCGATTCTGAACTCTCCGACCTTTCAGATGTCCCGGATGAAGATTTCTCTGAAGAGGAGGCATCTGAAGATGAAGACGAAGAAGCTTTATATCTGGAGGAACTTAGAAAGAATGAAGCAGCCAGAGAAAAAGAATTGGAGGCACAAAGATTGAAGGCACAGCAGTCAGAAGATAAGGGCAAAGGCAGAATATCTGATAGAGAGAGCGCCGAAGAATACGAAGATGAAGACGAGGAGTATGAGCAATCAAAGGGGAAAGGAAAAAAGAAAAAGCGAAAAGAAAAAACTGAAAGGTTTGTTCTCTTTTTAGTATTTTGTCATAGATATTCATACTACATCAACACATATCAATGGTACCGAGGAAGTCTGTAATTATCGGCGTCCATCCTCTCAAGCTGATGGATAATTGGTATGGAATTATTGGATCTGACGGCTGAAAGACTGAAACTTTGATTATTAAATCGCAGTTGTGGATTAATTTATTATCATTAAACCGTTTCTTCCGACTCGATATTTAATCGTCTACTTTTCTTTACATTCGCGATAACTAGGCCACGCAAAAAATCGAAACCAGAGCAGGAATTGCCTGCGGGATTAGATGCTGAAACAGAAGGTATATTGAGGCATTCTATCGACAACGTAATACCATAACTGATTTGTCTAATGTCCGATTCATTTGCCAACAAATTCCATGATTGCAGCCAAAATCATTCAAGTTCGTAAGGATTTCGACGAAGCGTTAGCTGCGACAAAAGGCACAAGGCGAAAGAGGAAAGATTATGATGACACGGTATTTAACTTTACTCCGTATCACCTCACACACTGTTGAGTACCTTACTCGATTTTATGTATTGGTAAATAGGCCTACGACGAAGTTTATGCCACATTCATCAACAAGATGCGATCGGCAGCTGACCAAGATATGGAAGCGAATAAACAAGGCCAACCGGGTTTCTTCAAATTGAAAATGTTACCCGATGTTCAGAGTATGATTGAACGGTACTGCTCCCACCAGTTTATTTTTAGCTCTTGTATCCTTCCTCGTTTTCTCACTCGAATCTTTGGGATTGTATTATTTCATCTCGTAGTACAACTCACCATCCGATTATGTTGGATAACAATTTGCTTGGCGCCATAAAATCGTGGCTCGAACCATTGCCAGATTCATCGTTACCTTCCTATACTATCCGCCACGCGATGTTTGAAATATTAAACAAATTACCCATTGAGACGGATCATCTGAGGGAGAGTGGAATTGGTAGAGTCATTGTGTTTTATTCCAAGTGCGAACGAGAGGAAAAAGATATACGAGCCAAAGCTAGAGAACTGATAAGTATGTGTGAACTTGTGTAAACTTCGCCCAAAAGTATTCCTTCTTACTAGCATTTCTAACGTATTTCTTTGGTTTACGTTAATCAATTGTAATAGTGCGATGGTCGCGACCAATTCTCAACAAGTCCGATGACTATAGGCATCTTTCAATTCCGAGCGCACCTGTTTCTGTTGATGATTTAAGAAGGAGAAGAGCGGTACCTGTTATGGCTGCTAGTCAAGGAGCCAGTGGGACTGATTTTTTGGGAACTGGGTACGTTTATGATTAAATTCAAAACATGGGCATATTTTTCCGTTTTTTATGGTAGCCACATTTGTTTTTCTTTACATCTTCGTCGTCGTCTCCACCTCGATCTGGTTTCTCACTCTCCTGCCCTTCATTGTATATTTGTAACGAATAGACCGTCCGCCGATGCAGAAGACTCGAAACGCAAGTTTGCTAGAATACCGCAACGTGCTATGGCTGATTTTGTGTATCGACCTCAAAGTCTGATTGACCCAAGTTTGGTGAAAGGAAAGGTACACTGTCCTAGCTCCATTATTTATTTTTTCTAAATCTGTGATGGCAAAGATTCACATCTTGAAATCACAAATCTTTGCCAAGTTTCTGCAGCTGTATCTTTATGTTTTGATAGAATGCAATTTGATATTTTTAATTCTAATCAGAACTTTTCATTTAATTCGTTTGTCTTTAGAAATCCGACAAATATCGCAAATTAAAGTCAACGCTGAACAGAATTAAAACCGGTGGGGTTACGAAAAAATAATTTGTCATATAACAGACACTTGATCGCAGGAGAAAAAAATGTTGAATGAAGCTCTTTTGTATACTGAATTTCAATGTTTTTGTAAGCTGTAACAAAAACTATACTTGTCTCAGTGTCATTCGGCTCTTTGTTTAATGGAGGAATATAACCTTACTTTGCGATCGGTTAATATTAAGATACACACTGAAGTCTTTCGTAATCCAAAACAAACTGCATCAATTTATTGATGCTCGCCGCATGTGTTCTCACCAGGGAGAGTGCAGTATAAAGATTGCAACCGGCGGTAGCTTGTTGATCCAAATTTAACAATCTCAAGGATCATGGAATATAACGGTTTATTTTGTGAGCTCGAAGGAATAGACATTAGGCTCCGATGCTAACACGTATTATACGAGAATTTCGCAACTACAAAAGATAAATATTAGGACGGTTCGAATAAATTTTTGTTTCTGTTATTCTTTTATTATTAAGTCAAACACTAGAATGAAGTACATTACAATATGCAACAATGAAAATATGATAATCATTCTTTACAGAAACAATAATTTGAAAATTATTAACTATTCAGAGTTCTGTTCGGAAATTAAAATTACATTATGGTGAATCCTATCAACAAAATTACACTTAAACTAACTGTGAGCAATATAAAAAAAACCTATAATTCAGTCACAATGGAATTTCTGTGTCCAAATTATGCTTAAAATTATACGTTATTCGTCGCTTATTTCTTGCCTTTCTTTTGTGCTGGACGGGCTGCGTTGGTAGGGGGACGAGCATTAGCAGGAGCCCCAGCGTTAGAAGGAGGACGAGCAGTCCCGGTAGCAGGACGGGCATTACCGGTATTAGAACCAGCAGTGGCAGGAGGAGCTCGGGTTGGACCGCGAGGAGTGCCGGGGGGAAGGAATAAGTTTTCCCTGGGAGGAGCAGGCGCTTGAGGAGCTCTGTTGGCAGGGGGGTTAACAGTGGCTGGCGGGCGATTGTTTGAAACTGGCATAGGTGGGATGAATAGATTTTCCCTTTGAGGAGCTGGTTGTCGGGAAGGTGGAGATGACTGAGGGGGATTTGGATTTGGACGAGGATTTGAGCCTGGCATAGGTGGGAGGAATAGTTGAGGAGAAGCCGCAGGGACAGGCGAAGCCGCGATGCCGGAAGCTAACACACAGAGACTGAGAATGACGGATTTAAGAAGCATTGTAAACTGATGTGATTTGATGTCTCGGCTGTTGGGAATTATCTGCTTTTTATATTCTTGTCGTCACTCAACTCATATTAGATCCGCAATCACTAAGATTGACGTAAGGATCAACGTTTTAGGGCTTGTTTGACAAAAAATGAAATGTAAAATGCTGAATGACAATTAACTGCTACACTCCACAACTATTTGAGCCTCCGAAGCGAAAATGTTTGCTGGTTTCATTATTTACACTGGGTCACATGTAAGTAGGTAACAACGCCTTAAGCCTTGTCTTTAATGAAAAAAGAACCCAAAAGCTTTAATAACAATTAACTGCTGAAGTCCAGAGCTACCCGGGCCTCCCGCAGCGAAAAGTTTTGCTGATTCCGAATTTAACCTACTTCATATCGGCGCGGATTCTGACAATAAAAGCCAGACCGACAAAGTAGAAATCTAAAAGACAATCTGCATCTCAACTAAATTCAGCAATCCTTCAACTTCAGCCTCTCAAGTGCTCACGCGCTAACTTGCCACAGTTAGAACACGATATCGAGTAGCCACTGTGCTGGCTGGATGAAGAGATCACTCTTAATCATATCAATCTAGAATCACTTATCAAATTTTGTTCTCTACTGTTTTACGTTTCTGATTGGTACATTCTCTTGCCGCTTGCGTAAAACCCTCCTGACATGCAGATGCCTTGTTCAATCCTTTCTTTTTCTGCCGGATTCCGGCTGTAACGGGCCGAGTAGGATTTTTGAGAATGTATTCGGGTAAAATACAGGATATCTTTGTTGAATCTACTATTAAGACGTTTCTTGTCGGCGAACAACTTTTGAGTACGCGCCTGATCTTAATTAGCGACGATATTTACATCATGCAAATGACTCTACCTTTTTGTCACAGAAAGATTATGACAACCGTTTTACACTTTCCTTAACGAGGTTTACTTGTTCCACTTGATTCCTTACATTACGCCCTCCTCTTTGAGCGACGTCCTCGGCGCTCTTTGTGTGTTGAAAGGAATTCGCGTCGGAGTGGGCTTGGAATGTTGGATTCGGGTTCCCAGGTTCGATCATTGGGTGTGTAACCTTCCCAGTCGACAAGGAAATACCGTTTGTTGCGGACAATTTTTGTGTCGAGTAGGTCTTTCACGATGTAACGTGTTTCGCCGTTGATGAAAACTGTGGGCGGTGGTTCGGGATTTCGGTTTTTGAAGGTGTTTTGGTGATATGGTTGAAGAAGTGAAGTGTGAAAAACAGGGTGGAGTTTGACGTTGGGTGGTAATTCGAGTTTGAAGGCGACTGGATTGATTTGTTGGAGAATCTTGTAGGGTCCCAGGCGGCGATAATCCAGTTTAGATGATGGTCGGTCAGTTGGAATATTGTTGCGGAGTAACCAGACTTTGTCGCCGGGTTTGAATTGAGGTGCTGTAAGACGTTTCTTGTCGGCGAACTATTTATACTACAAAATATGAATGGTGTTATGATGACGAAAACTGAAATATTAGATGACGAAAACTGAAATATTAGATGACGAAAACTGAAATATTACATGTGTTGTCACATTAAGTTTCAACCGTTTTAAACTTTCCTTAACGAGGTTTACTTGATGCACTTGACTCCTTACATTCCTTACACCGGCATTCTCAACATGCTAAGTAAATTTATCTGTTGTTACTCTTCAGCTCATCATTATTGTTCTCACTATCGCCTGAGTTATAAGATTCGCTAATTATGAGTGCGATTCGAGGATTGTATCAATAAATTATATATTATAGTGAGTTACATATAATGACAAGATCAAAAGTCAGTATTCTGCCACAAATTTCATCTCTCATGCCAATTCTGATTTGTATCGTGACTTTGAAAAGCATAGCCTACGATAGGTGAAATTTGACAACATGCTCTTAGCCTATTCCCTCGTCTCGCTTTCTCTTTTTCTGAACTTCTTTCGTGCATCATACTCCTGCTATATATGTGTTAAATGCCGCCTACCGTTATCAACCAACCATAGCTCAGTTGGTAGAGCGGATGACTGTAGTGGAACAATGTCACATGACATCATCATGTCGCTGGTTCGATTCCGGCTGGTTGGATTTTGCAATTTTTTCAAAAGTTTGCGTCGGTACCACTTTTCTTTTGTTGATTTCAGTTCCTTTATAAACTCAAAGCAAATAGTTACTTATTCTGGGGTTTTAAAGTTCTGCTCAGTAACGTTGGTATGGACAAAAGAAAAGTGACGAGTGCGCATTTCACTACAGTATGTGAGTTCGAGAAGCTACAATAGTCTCCACTAGACTTTGATTATTGAAATGTTTGTGATACAGTGAACGAAAATACGACCACTGCTCCTAAGATCAATCCATAGTGGAATGTACAAATTTGGAATTCAGCCCTAGATCAGGGAAATAGTCTGCATTTGAGGTAGAATGACGTTTACACTTAAAATTATTCTGATATTGCAACCAGAGTGAGGCTTTTCCCGGTCGAAAGGACTCTCCAGTTTTGCCAATGTTGTATCACAGAATTGAAGTGATGCTTTTTTGTTTACTCGCGTTGATTACGCTGAAGAACATGTTGCCGATCATTGTGAAATTCGGCTGAATGTCAATCACACTGAGAACTCGCTATGGATATTGAAAAGATGCGAATTACTGGATCAGAAGACGACAGTATTACATTAAATGATTCTAAAATCAGAAAGAGAATCATCGTCCATGGTGAACGCCGTCCAGACAGCAGCCAGAACAGACTTCATGATGGATCGATCGTGTATTGTACTTATTCGTTTATTCTTTGTTTCTCCATATATACATGCAAATCATTGTCTGCTATTTGTAAGAGCGGACGATTAAAGTCAAAATGAGCCAATTTAACCGCAATGTCCGAGAAAACTGATGTAGTCGCTTATTGTTTGTATAGTGCATCTCACGAGTCGTTTATCGGATTCTGATAGCCTTCTTTTAAACTACTCAAATCGGCAATTTCTGACGTACTCTTATGGTGATGGTATGCACTTAGACTTGCAAATTTCGTTCAAGTGAATATCGTCTGACCAATTTGTCGACGGGTCATGGCCCTGTAAAAACAGAATCCTTAGCTATCCCGAGAATACTTAAATATGTTATCCCTAGTATGAATGTGGGGGAAACATGTTCAGTAGAATACGATCAGTCGTTTGGTAGCTATTATCCTTGTTCATCCATTCCGGAAAATTGAGCCTTGATTTTGGGGTGCCTAAGCTAACTTCTAGGTTGTGTGTTCAATCACGTAAAACCAGATACGACAGTAGAATTACCGAAGGCCACTTCTGCATTCGATCACTCCAGTGAAGAGGCCGTTCGATCGGTATGTGAAATCACGTTACTGGAAGTATCCAAATATGTTGGTATTGTTCTGTTGCTGCCTTCATCGGGCCCCTCTCCGAGGCTTCCTAGGTGCTGACAAAAGCTGACAATTCTATATAGTCCGGCGAATGTTGCAATTCAAGGTTTGAAAGGATGAAGCGACGAAAGGATCGAGCAAACGAAAAATTCACAAGTGGTGATTACGAAGCTGCATTGGTGGATTATGATATGGTATAGCTTTTATTCAGAATGTATTGTGTTCAAATGGGAAAAGATGGACTAATATGTAGCTTGTGACTATTCGTTTTTGTTGAAATCAGATTCATTTCACGCTTACATCCATCCTTTTTGAGCTCCCAAATAAGGAGGAAACGATTCAAACAATAGATGATGTGAATGTCGCTGGGGCTCTGCTGCGACAGGTCCAAGAATATTCAGCGACAATTTTATTGAATCGTGGAATGTGCTTCTTAAAGTTAAAAGAGTATAATAATGTTGTTAAGGAGTACGAAAGAGTAAGTAATTCCTTCAGAGTTTCTATGCGATAACTCAGCTCTCTTGTGGGGCGTACTCTCCAACAGTCAAGTTTAATATCAATCTTATTAACTCCTTGATCTATTTCAAAATCTCGATTAGCTCTTGAAATTGTACGCCACTTTAGACGTTTTACCTCCCCCAAAATTATTTTACCGGCTTTCAATGGCGTTTTCTAGTCTAAGCGATGCTTCCTCCGCCTTTCAGGCACTAGAGAACGGATTACGTTTATACCCCAATCACCGCGAACTAACGGTTGAAAGCAAGAAACTGAAGGCTGATACTAAACGTATTGAAAGGGTATGGGGTAATTTGGTCGGCGAATATTTGAAGAATGGTGGCGATGAGTCAGCGACGATTGACAATGAAACACAATCTGAAGATGCTAAATTCGTGAAGGAGGAGGAGAAAGATGTGTTCGGCTTAGAAAATGTGGAGGGATGTGAAAGCGAAGAAGAATCGCTCTGGCCGTCAGAAGCTACTGCTGGAAGTATCAAAAACTATAGTGACCTTGACGTAGAGGATACATCGAATGATGAAATCATACCGTCCGGACACGGGAGTCATGACTTGGAAAGAGCGTTATGTGGCGAAGAGGAAGAGGAAATTGAGTGGGGGAAGCATAGTGAGCAAGAGCTTGAAGCATGGAAACAATTGTGGACGGATAAAGAGGGCGAAAATTCGAATACTACTGTGCCGTCTGCTTCAACTACAGATATTTGTTCCGACCAACTTCAGGAACACAAGCCTTCGGTCCCCACAGAACTCCCTCTCTCGCCACCGCCATCACCCGCTGCTCTCCTGGACACTATTGATTTGAAAGACGTACACATGTCATTATTGAAGTCCTTTTCCGTGAATGTTACCTATTCCGTAAATAGCATCAGAAATCAAATATTGACGAATGTCAAAGCTTTATGGGATGTTCGGAAGAAGTGGAAGAATTGGGATGGTCTTGAGGCAGACGAGTCTCAATCTGCTGTCGGGTCACAGATTAACGAAGACAATACAGAAGAAAGCAAAGGAAAGACAAGCAAAAAACCGACCCGTTTATTTAACATCGAAGAATATGCAGACGAAGTAGTCCTGTTGATCATGGAGAGAATGGCTTTACAGAGAATGATTGGAATGGTGACAGTGGGTGGTAGCATTGGTGCTGCAGGGAAAATTATTGTTTATCCTTCATTCAGTGGCTCTAGCAAGTGTTCCACTGCCGATTCAGATAGAGAGGAGGAAGAGGAAATGCGAAAGCAAAGTGAACTGATTGAGGCGAATTTACCGTTGCGCCCGATTCCTGAATTACCGATACCATGGAACGAGATCCGACGCAAAGTGAGTCTATTTGAGTTGTACGAAGAGTTGACGAACGTTTATCATCCGGAAATGAGCTTCATGTTGACAAAGGTGATAAATTGGTTGAGATCCGGCAGTAAACAGGTGGCTTCATTGTGCAAAGATTTAGAGAACAGGGGCGTTATGGGTGAAGAATTTAAGTTCTCTCCAAGTGCAGGTCTGTCGGAGACAGATGAAGAGCTGGAGCGTAAGAAGAAGAAGGAGAAGGAGAAAATCAACAAATTGAAGCCGATCTACCAGTCAATTTGTGTTCGCATCGTACGGGGATTAGTGGACATTGGCGTAGCACGGTTAGTAGAAGTCAAAGGAATAGGAGCGAAAGTTAGAATTACTTTTCGGATATTGGATGTGGATGAATTGGGTCAGTTGAAGTGGCAGAAAGACGGTCATTGCGATGATATCGGAGGGGATATATCAGACGAAGAATCGGCTGAAGACGACGGTCGAGGAACGAATGGAGGTTTAAGCATAACTGATGTATTGTAATATAATATACATATACATTGTATAAATATACCCTTGGCATGTGTTGTATTGTATTATTAATGATATTTGTAATGATAAAAGAAATAATAATAACCAAATTTCAGATGATGGCGCGACTTTTCGTGCTTTGCTCCAAAATTCATCTGCTAGTGACATCGCATCATATTGCAAATACAAGATACAATAGCATAAAAATGAGTGTTCGTCCGTCGGACCAACTGCACACGGCATCTGCTTCGATATCACCTGCAACTTTCTCGGACAAGCCGGCCGAAGTACACCCAAAGATAATCTTCACGAAAACTCCAATCATCGAACTCTGCAATCTCGGGGTGTCGGGTTTAATCGCAGAAGAATGGAGAGCCGTATTTTGGATGGTGAGTTTTACATTTGGGCACAAATCAGAAAGTAAAGTTGTAATAGTGATCATAGGGGCAGTAGTCAAGATAAAGTTTTCCATTCCTGGCAAGATAGATCAGTCTACGGATGCTGGTTTCTGCTCCAATGGTTTATTTCATTTCAATTCATGGTCCTAAAATGCAATGATGCTGATATACGAAAGAGTACGATTGTAGCGTTAGTTCTGACCTCTTATTGACTCACATTTTCTTCCTAATTTCGGTTTTATTGCCCTCACGGCGACGTTCTTGAAACTCTTGGTTCCTTTAAATTTATACCAATCTTCGACGATATCGATATTATTTTATAAAATATTAGATTTACCTCTCTATCCTTCCGTATCCGCTTCAATATGAATCAAATTCTTCGCCCTCGGTTTCTTCCTCTGTGCCTTCAAATCCTTCGTCAAATTGGATGGAGGCCTTGTCCTCTCTTAGGGCCAAGTATGATGAACTGAAAGATCGTTATATAATTGATCCCAATCAAAGTCAAAAACAGAAAGATGGAAAAAAAGACGGAGGAAATCATCCATTAGCGTTAGATGAAACGGTTTGTTGTCTTTGATGAATTTGTCTTATCAACTGATTTCGCGACTGCTTATCGTCGAAAGACTTAATTGCAACCTTAAGTGAGATAATTGATCGAATCAATATGGTTTTCTGGTGAATAGGATTAACAACAATGATTTCTTAGAGTCCGTGGAATCAATGGTTTAGTAACATCGAACTGCGAAAAACAATAGAGCAAGACGTAGAACGGACGTAGGTCACCTTTCGTTCAGTATACCAATGTATTTAACAGATAACTTGGTGAACAAACGCTGATATTTCAATCTTTACTATTTTTCTTTTACCCTTTCTCTGGCGACTCTGCGCAAATTTCTGCTGAACTTTCAATTTAGATTTCCGGAGCATGTCTATTTCCGTCAGCCTTCGGTGCAACGGATATTGTCAAACCTATTATTCATTTATGCCAAGTTAAATCCTGAACTTTCGTATCGCCAGGGGATGCATGAAGTACTGGCCGCACTATTGTGGGTTGTATCGAGATCACGGTCAAGCACTGATTCAGAACCCCGGATTAACCGCATGAATCCATCCATGTACGGTGTTGAGTGTGTAGTCTTTCTTTCTCATGAAGCTGTATTACACAAATCAGCCTGACCCCACTAAATTATTGTAGGCCTGATGCAGCTGAGCAATTGTTTGACGAAGAATATACTGAGCATGACACATACTGGATTTTTTATGAGCTGATGAGAAGGTATTTAAACGTATGGTACGAGTTTAATCCATCTATTATGGTGGAGAAAATTGATAAACGATTAGGAAAGGTTTGTACTGGGCACTCCTTGTGTAGTTGGCTATTGAATTTGGCGTCATAAGAGGCACCGTATTCACTCATAATTCTGATTGTGTAATTTATTTTGCGTAGAAATCTGCTTCTCTTTCCTCCTTATCTCCTTCCTCATCGTCGGCCGCCCTCCATCCTCATTCATCGCCATCCCAAGGACGTTCGACAATGAATCGCGTTCGGTCGAATTCAAGAACAGAGCTAATAACGCCTCTCCAGAACTCATGTCAGAGTTTTTTTCACAGGGTGCTGAGAGTTGTGGATAGGGAGTTGTACAATTTTTTGAAGGACAGTGGCATCGAGGGTGCAGTCTTCGGAATGTAAGTCGTTTCGACAATACTGTAAGAGGTATTTCTTTATTGGATAATAACCATGGTTCTTTTCCTTGATTGATCTTTTTTCGGAATCGATGGCTTTCCCATTCTTACTCAATCCGTAGTCGATGGCTCCGACTGCTATTTAATCGCGAGTACAATCTTTCTCACATCCCTATGCTATGGGATGGTTTGTTCGCTTATTCGAAGTTATGTTCGGTGTCTGAGCCCCCTCCTCAAGTTCCGGATGATCAGGAACGAAAAGAAAGGGCACTGGAACGAGATAGAGAAGAATGGATGGAATTTATCGAGTATGTTTGTGTAGAGATGTTAAAGGGTGTAAAGGAGGATGGTTTGTTGATTTTAGAGCTTCTTCATCTGAAATCTCTGCGACATTAAAGTTGTTCGTTTGACGCTGACAATCTCTTTCATTGGATGGCACGTTCGATCGCTTCCCTATTCGGTGACGCCTTTCATATCAGTTTTAGGCAAAGATTATTCGACAGTCCTTACGACCCTCTTGAAACCATATTTTGCTTCTTCACTGTTCACCTCGTCACTTACGGCATCTTCTCCCTCCTCTGCTAATCTTAATGCACACCCATTTAATCCATCCAGGCTCATTCAAAATGCAATCAAATGCAAGGCCCGTTTTAAGTATATCGTCGACTCTGTGGAAATTGAAGAAGAGGATGGTGACGTGGTTGTGATCAACAGAGATAGTTGGAGAGAGAAATTAAAGAGGGACGCCGACAAATCAGCAAGAGACAGGACAAGCACAGGGAGTGGAAGTAGAGGCACAGTGACAACATTTGGTGACATTGTTGAAGTCGGGGTACTACCCAAAATCTCATTTCCAGTTCATACTTCGGCCGTTTCAAATATTAATGACTTTTCGTTTCATCATTTCCCATTTTATGCACTTCAATCTTTCAATCCTACAATTCTCTAGAAGAAAGTCCTACAAAATGCTATCCTTCAACCCCCGATATTGGTTTCCCCAAATATGTCTAGGAGATCCAAAGAGACGTCCCTGAAGGAACTCGCCGACACAGTTTCGTCTTCAGCATCAGCATCATCATCCTCAATCCCGAAACCGTCGTCAGAAATCATCATTCCAATTTCCATTCGTCCTCCTATACCGCAAAAATCACCTGTCATTGCGCGACCAATTCATACTCAAAATAATCCAGCACTACCTCCCAGTACAATGAAGACGAATGATTTGACATTATCCACCAAAGATCGGAATACCCTGTCGACAAAAATAGTTGATTGGATCAATTTATTATCAGCTGCTTCTCCACCACATAATTCGTCCGTATCTATTTCTGTTGAAAATCTCGGTAAAGTTATTGACGAATTGAACGAGCTGAAAAGGGTCGTGGATGGGGAGGTATTGGTTGGCGATGTGTGGAAAATACACGGGATAGTGGAGACTGAATCAATTAAAGCGGAGGAAGGAGCGACGACCACGAAAGATGTGGAGGATGTTGAAATTCCTAAAGAGAAAGATCGGACTGAAGAGAAAGAAAATCTTGTCGAAGCGGGCGAAAACCGTGAAGATTCTCCGTCGTCATTAGTGGCAAAGCTAGACACCGCAGCAGTTGAGAACCAGCCAAATTCGTCAAGTCTGACTTCAATATCATCTGTATCATCTACACCAGAGCATTCAAACGTTACTAGTGTCTCGCCACCTCAATCAAAAAATCTTCCCAGTTTTGACTCATCCATTTCACAGCCATCGGCTACTCCCATCCCTATCCCTTCGGTCGATTCATCCTCCCCAACGGAACCCGTTATATCCCCCGCTTCAGCTAATGACTTAATATCGCCAGCAGCCATGCCTTCCACCTCTGTTCAACCTCAACTCCCATCGCAACCCAAACAATCAATTCTTTCCCTCATGCAACAAGAAATCACCGATTTATCTAAGGAGTCCTCGTCGATTGGCATGAGTAGAAGTAATAAACAGTGGGGATTCATTTTTGGCGAAGATGGCCAAGGTGAAGGTTCGTCAGATAGAGAGGATGTGTTTGCAAGTTTAGGGAAGAAAGCCGGAAAAAAATGGTTCGAATAAAATAACTGATGTATTTAGATATGTTATTTGTGATGTATATTAGTCAATATTAGGCATGAGAAGAGTATGTGGATACCCATATTATGCGTTTTTCCAATAATATTTCACTCCATTCTTGGCCAAGGAATAATTCAATCAAACTTCTTGATATGCGGCATGCATATTCAGGTCCAGGTTGGAATTGTATCCAACAGTGTCATTTTGTGAAAAATAAAGAAATAGATCTGATAAGCTAATGAGCTCCTGAAATCTACCGTACAGTTGGGATCGATCATGACTTATTACTCGGACGAGAACTTAAGTACAACTCGATTCCTTTCAAAAAAACATCAATATTTACACCAATATCTTCATCAACATGCCAACAACTAACACCCAAAGAGCTCACTTCTTTTATATTTCGATATTCATCGTCAAAGAATAACATTGTTTCAAAGTCTTCCTTTGTCTTGCTACTTAACTGCCGGAAATGCGTAAGTTTAGACCCAGGATAAATTTCTTGATAAGGAAAATACGATATCGCTCTTTTGGGGGACGAATGTGAAGATGTTCGAGCCGAAGGTTGGTCAGTGGATATGGTTATTAATTCCAGTACCGCTCTTGTCCATTTGGGTTCATTAGTTCGACTAGCCAAGCATAATTTAATTTCAGGAAACTCATTACGAAGGTAATTTAATATCATTGGGACATGAGGGTAAAACTGGATGAGATAGTTGGACCTGAATTGAAGGTATTCAGAATTTGGATGAGTGAATGTCTATCGTTCCTGTTCTGGATTTTGAAAGAATTCGGCACAGTAATGGTAGCTAGAAGAGATACCTGTCTAATACACCATTACCAGAATCATTTTGTTTGAATGGTGGCCCCGATGAATGTGTATCGATCCTAGCAAATAGACAAGATAAGTTTGGAGACTTCGTATGACGGGACTTTCGTTTCTTTTGATTGATATCACAAGATGTAGGTTACCATAGAGGCCACAGTGTATAATCGATATCGAATACAATCACTTTAGGCATCAATTTCCTCAGATCCGACGTTATGACGACCCTTTCAGTATTTATTGACAAGTCTACATTTTCGTTCGAAACATAACGAGTGTCCGCGAATCGGCAAAGTAGCTGCTGTAAGGATTTGTGATGGTTAAGAACAAGAGATTCATCCGAGTCCTTGGAACCGCTTTGCTGAAGGGATGGATATTTTTTTTGTCGAGGCATTCAAGACTTGGTCTTCCCGAATTCCGGTTGAAGAGAAATGCTCAGATAACGCCTCATTACTATTGGTGAAATGTTATCACCCGACTATGTCCGTGCCAGGATTATGATATATGCAATGATGTAACAACAACTATCTTGGCTGGCAACTCATATTTGGAAGTCTGCACTGGATATACGCACTCTTTAGAATTTGAAGAGACAGTGTGTGAGCGCTGGCCTCCAGTTTACAAAATGTTTTAATATAATACTTTTATTGGCATAAGTGTGTAATTGCCGTTGCAGCATAACACATTAAGAATATTAATCACGAAATCAAGTTACAAAACGCCAATTAAGAAAGAAGACAAATATTGTGAGAACTAGTCATCGTCAGGGTTAAAAAGCTCGTCAATTTTGATCCTCAGAGGAACACAAAGTGTCCCTGCGGGTGAAGAAATTCAAGCATCATCCGATGACTGTTTACAAGAGTATCACGAAATAAAAAAAAAATAGAAAGAAAAGTGATGAACCGCCCCAATCCAGTAAGCCTCATTGAGTTCTTCCCCAGTCTCTCCGAAGACCAGACGATAAGGGGAGCAACCGCATAACTATAAACAAAATGACAGAATCATCAATAGGATCAGTCAAAGCCGATTTTCTTTTTCCGGATGCTAGACAAAATGTCATCTTCGCATAGTTCGAAAAAAGAAAACCAGAATCCATATTGATTTCCCGATATTACCGGAACTACTTTCTAGTAAATCAGGTCCGAGGACTTTCCCCGAAGCATTGGAAAGAAGTAGGCAAAGCCTTGACTTCCGTATGTATTGCTTCGATAATGCGGTTTTGGATGAGGCGGCCGATTTGAAAGTAGTACAGATTGGTTGAAGCAAAAAATGGCAGCATTTGCCAGGATCACGTGATACGTTGCCCTAGCGACTGTAGAGACTCGTTATGCGCACCAGGAACTACTCACGAATGCCAGCTGACAATGTAATTTATTAAAATATAATACATAATGGAAGTTTTCCCTTCGCTTAAGCTTGTTGTAGATGTTCCTAAGATTTGTTTATACGGCCATAATACATAAACCATTTAGCTACCTGGAACTCTCCATTTCAATTTCTTTGAGCTAGACATAGCTGCTAACGTATTGAATAAATCATCCCGATTGTATATGGAGAATCCTGTGAAATACAAATATTCGCCTGATACCAACGCAAGCTCCAAACGATGATCTTTGAAGAGCAGAAATCGACGCGGATTTGACTTTTTGTAACAAGACGTCAGCATTCTATTTGGACAGAATATATAGAGCTCCAGACGCGTACCTTTTTTAAACGTACTATCTTGGAGTACGGAATGGAGACTGAAGTCGGAAGTTTCGAGGACTCGAATGACAGATATGATGGGTACAAATGGAGGATTCCGGATTTTGAATTGAAGTCACAATCGTATTCTAGAATGCGAATCGTCAATGTCAAGCGACAAATAAGTGTATGATTATCATTTACTATACCTTTGACTGCATTTTTGGGACTGTCGGCCTGCGTGAACGTGGTATCCAAGGAGTTGGTGCTGTCGGTGGCACCATTTGGCTAATCATTGTTAATAACATGGTTAGTACAAATCGGCAACACCGATGCATATTTTAACTTCAACTTACCAATACATCCGGCCCCGTGAAACCTACTATGCCGTCTGCTTGGTCTGAGGCTATAGTATCGGTCGAACCCAATGAATTTTGACTTTGTGTTCCGCAACCGCAATTGCTGAATTCAATTTCATCATGCCGGTGAGACAAACGAGTGTATTCTTGAATACGGTACTCTTCATCGGTAGGAATATCCCAGAGTAACAAATGCATCAAGGAGAACATGCGGCGATAACGCGGGAAATGCAATTGGAGCGGAAGCAACAAGAATAGTTCAACGCCAATGAAGAAGCCTGAATAAAATGTTATTAAAAACCAAAATTTAATGACTAGAGGAGGTAAACTTGAAATATACCAATTGATTTTAAAACTAGGCCAGGCGGAACGTACGAGATACCCACTACCCCAAATGCTAGCAGTCCAACAACTTCCCATGTCCTTCGAGGATTCTTCCAAGTGACTAAATTTCTCAACTTTTCAACCAAGTCAGCTGTATCCCGTAATTGGAGCTGAAGGAATGCTAAAAAGTGGTCTTGAATCTCGGTCCACCAATCATCTGCACCCGGTAAAAATCTTCTCACTGATAGTTTCGAAGTTTTAGCTTCCTTTTCCTCTTGTATTCGTCTTTGGGTTAGAATACTGAAGCGCGGTTCTTCAGCGGCATCATGCACTAGACAGCCAAGGCCGAGTGAATGCGCGGCTTCCCTCCGGCGGACGCCGTAGTACGAGATAATGAAAATCATGGTGAGAAGACTGACTGAAAGCAGAAGATTTGCATAAAGTAGGTAAAAATAGAGCTGCAAAGAACGGAAGTATTTAATGGACACGATTGATGCAATGGCATTAACATAGGACGTCATACCGTGGCAATCACACTTGTTTTTATCGGCTTATCCCATCTTATGACTTCTCGAACGGCGTCGACAACATCCAATAAAGGATCAAGGTCACCCGCTAGACGTTCAGCGTTGTGTCGTAACTTTGATAATTTGAATTTCTCATCTTCCATCTCATCAACTTTATCGACCGCCGTAGTATACAAAAAATATCGAATTTTCTTAATTTGAAGTCAGTTGTAGGCGAAAAGAATTGATATGATGGGTTTAGCATGAAAACTTACGGCTCTCGCAAAATCAAAATAGTGAACGCGGCCATTTTCGTCCGTGAATGCTTGAATGGTGGGTTTGGGTTGAGCAGTCACGGCGATCGCGCACGGCTTTGCGACAGCTCGTTGAATTTCTTTGACTCCTTTTAGTTCTTCTTTCAACTCCTCTTGTTTCTCCTGCACTTCAGCGTGTTGCAAAGATTTTAATTGCCGACACATATCCTCATTACTGGGTTCTGTCGGAATTGCTGAAGTCACATGGCTGCTGTCTGTGTGGAAAGTATGCGTTGACGTAGAAGCCATAGAATTTAGTGATCCGTTTGTCATGGTTCGTTCCCGGCGGACACCATTCATTGATCGTTCAAATGGCAGGTCGTACTCGACGTAATCGAATTTGGGTTGTTCACGAGTCGGTCCTGTAGTACTCGCTATTGCAGGTTTTTCTGTAAGCGACGACGGTTCCCCAGAATTCGGTTTTGTAATTACCGAAGATGCGCTGATAGCAACCGATGGTTCTTGGGATTGCGACAAACTTGAGGACAGCTGGGATTCTTTGGATACCTTCGTAATTGAAGGTGCCCGCGGGGTCGGTTGCATATTATTGTGACGATCCAATGAGTCGCTGGAGATATTAGCATATCTTATTGCCGCCGGCAAAGCTGATTCTTTGGGGTAGCTTTCAGTCGCAACGTCATAATTAATCTTTTCCTTCGAAAGGTTCAAATCTACGGTTGACTTATTTTTCATTCCCGGTTCGTAAATTGTAGCTTTCACCGGGGTGACTTTCGATGAAGCGGTATAGATACGTTTTTTGATTGAGCTCTGCATAATTAATTGAGGGTGGAGCTGTAAAGCAGAAATCAAGAATCCGATGTGTCCTTTAACAAGTTCGACAACAGGATTGGAATTGCGGCGTCGTGACGTCATTCCGCGAATAAGTTGTGATGACAAGTGGATTTTCATTAGAGAAACTTACTTCCAAGAAAGCTCGAATTCATTTCAATAAAATTCTTTGCAAGCATTATATCATTGATGGGTTCTGTCGGAGAGACCCACGAAGACAGGCTTGCAGATCTTACCTATCTTTGCTATTCAATAAGAATCTTTAAGTTGCCGATTTGGTACCATGTCACTATTGAATGTCCCCGAAGTAACAGCAGCAATGTACCACCACAATTACATGTCCACCTGAAATTCCAATCAGCTAATAGAGAGAATTAGTTACAAAAATCCAAGTAACAATTTTTTTCCTCTGCGAATGATACAGTCTGCCCGGCCTACGGGCCGGGAGCATTTCCGCCGTAATAAATTGATATTCCCATTATCCATGTAGAATGGTCTATCCCAAGTGATATATTGCTTTAGACCGAAGTCATGGATTATCCAGCGAATGCATGGAATAAGCATGGGGATGCACGACAAGGCTGTCATCGCTTTCCCGAAACTCCGCTGCTTTTGGCTTGGGCCTTGGGCCGATTTTTGCCATCAGAGCCGAACTTACTTTTTTTCCATCTCTCTTCTGTACAGTCTGTAATTCATCCAAACTGTTATTGAACCATGACTGCTGCCGCTGACAACGCTGCTGCCGCCCCCATTTTCCCACCTCCACAGTCTCTTCTCACTGGAAAAGTAAAGCCGCATGTTGCGTCTTTCGAACAGTACAAGTCTATGTGGAATGAAAGCGTGAACAACCCTGATAAATTCTTTGGAGAGGTGATTACTACCTGTTGTCAATGAATCTTTTTGTATCAGTCTCATAACAGTATTTCTATCAACCAAAATTACACCCGAAAACACGGCTCAATGTAAACACCACAGCACGCCCGCTCACTTTTGTCCTGGGACACTCCGTACACTCAGCTTCGCTCCGGTTCTCTTCTTTCGGGTTCGGTAGCTTACTTCCACAACGGCAGACTTAATGTCTCGTATAACTGCGTAGATAGGCATGCTTTACAAAATCCGGACAAGGTTGCGTTGATTTATGAACCCGACGATCCCAACGATGCGATTAACGGAAAGGCCAAAGTCAAAGTAACATACGGAGAATTATTAGAGAATGTTTGTAAAATGGCGAATGTTATGATTTCTATGGGGCTCAAGAAAGGTGATACTGTTGGAATTTATTTACCCAATATTCCGGAAGCAGCGGTGGTATGTGGTTTGACTTCGTTATTTCTACCTTAAGCCTCTCGTCTGTTTGCTACATCTTCTTCAATATTACTAGGCTATGCTCGCTTGTGCACGTTTAGGGATTATTCATTCCGTTGTTTTTGGTACGTGTGATGAATCTGGTACTTTTAAATTGTTCTGGGCTGATATCTGAATCATAATTTTGCTCCTTCATTGCTGTTTAGCCGGCTTCTCTGCTCATGCATTGCGCGACCGACTCAATGATGCAAAATGCAAACTTCTCATAACATCTGATCAAGGTGTCCGTGCTGGAAAAAGTATCCAGATCAAACAGATCGCCGATGCCGCATTATCGGAAGCGCCGTCAGTCAAGAATGTTATTGTGTTCAAACGAACAGGGGATCCAACTGTAAATTTTGTTCACGGCAGAGATGTCTGGTGGCACGAAGTTATGGTAGTGTATTATATTTCTGAAATGACTGGTTAATCTGTGAAATAATCTTTGCAATAGGCAACGGCTAGACCTTACTGTCCTCCTGTATCAGTTGATGCTGAAGATCCATTATTTATGTTATATACATCCGGATCAACTGGTAAACCGAAAGGTTTACTTCATACGACTGCCGGTTACCTTCTGGGGACTGTTATGACGGTTAAATACGTCTTCGATACACATGAAGGCGATGTATTTGGTTGTATGGCTGACGTAGGGTGCGTTCACACAGTTCCATTCTTTCTGAGGCCGTTTTTCACTGAATTTACCTTTCTTCAGCTGGATTACCGGCCATTCATATATTGTTTACGGCCCTCTTTGCCTTGGCGTGACAACTGTACTTTTTGAGTCGATCCCAACGTTCCCCAATCCAAGCCGATACTGGCAACTCATCGACAATCATAAAATCACCCAGTTCTACACTGCACCGACCGCCATTCGTGCTCTTCGCAAATTTGGCGATGATCCAGTCAAACCCTATTCCCTTGCATCCCTTCGCGTGATTGGATCTGTGGGAGAACCTATTAATCCTGAAGCTTGGCTTTGGTATCACCAAGTCGTTGGAAGAGAACGATGTGCCGTTGTGGACACTTATTGGCAAACAGAAACGGGTTGCAACGTGTTGACACCTTTACCCGCTGCTGTTGCAACGAAACCTGGTAGTGCCACTGTACCCTTCTTCGGAATTGAACCCGTTGTAGTAGATGCTCAAACTGGCAAAGTGTTGGAAGGAAATGATGTTACAGGTGTTCTGTGTTTCAAGAATTCTTGGCCTAGTTTGGCGAGGTGTGTTACTTCTAATTCAAGTGCCGATTGATCTGAGTTTCGCGTATTTATCTATTCCTCCCTTCAGAACCGTGTACAACGACCATAACAGATACCTTGACACTTACATGCGTCCCTATCCTGGTTTTTACTTCACCGGTGATGGCGTTACCAGGGATAAGGATGGATATTATTGGATCAGAGGACGAGTAGATGACGTTATTAACGTCAGCGGCCATAGAATGAGTACTGCCGAGATCGAAAGTGCTTTGGTGCTTAATCCTGGGTAATCAGCCGACTTTTCTTCTGCGCTACTCTTTGTTTAGCAAGCTGAATTCATAACCGACGCTGTTGATCTTCCTATTACTAGATGTACCGAAGCTGCTGTGGTTGGCGCGCCAGATGAGTTAACTGGCCAACGGATTATCGCATTTGTTATCCCTAAAGCCTCAATCAGCGATTCATCCGCCTTCACCGCTGATCTGATCAAGATTGTTCGAACGGAGATTGGTCCGATTGCTACGCCTAAAAGAATTGTCGTAGTGAATGACCTGCCTAAGACAAGAAGTGGGAAAATTATGAGGAGAGTTTTGAGAAAGATTGCATGTGGTGAAGCTGATGGGTTAGGTGATTTGAGCACTTTAGCAGAGCCTGGGTATATTTAATTTATAATTGGTGTAATCAAGTTCCGTTTCAGCAACTAATCGTATGTTCTTTCCAGAATCATTCCCGTTCTCATCAAAAAATTTCAAGAATCTTAAGCGTCTTGAGATATGTTTGTTGTTAATATATTATTATACCTATATGTTATACCAATTTATGCATAAGTATACAACCTGGAATGAAAGTTTATTTGTTTGTCTTCATTGTGATACTTTCTATTCAGCTGCGAGAGATTTGGGCAGCGAGGACTGGCGAAGTCTCCATGCCAACAATACGCAGAATACAATTGATTGCTATATCTTTTCCGACGATGCATGAGCAGCTAGTGGCCAATATGATGTCGTTTTTGGAATAATGTATGCAATAGGGATAGCGGTAAATGGCGCGAAATCCACCACTGTTCAAGTCCAGGCATTTTTGGGCTGCTGGGGGTAGCGTTTCATCATTTGCAAATCAGAAATAATTCTGCCAAAAGCTGTATGTATTAGCAACAGATCCACTCTGTCCTTCCCAATCATTTCGTCGACTGTAATTTCACTTTGCAGCGCGAAACGCAGCGGTGCATTATTGCTCGCGATAATCAGGAGAGATGAAGATTTTTTGGTCCTTCGCTTGTGGTCGCTAATTTCAACATTTTCGTTCATTCTCACTCTACATACTTACATCGAAATGTCAATCCTCACACTTCGTCTTCGTTCTCCTTCCCGCTCTATAATAAGCCCATTATTATTCTACCATCGGAGTCTTGCGACTGCCCCGGGCCAAAATCTAATCGAGAAAATTATCCAAAAATACGCTATTGACGTTGAACCGGGAACAAAAGTGCAATCAGGAGATTTCGTCTCCATTCAACCAGAACATGTGTTGACTCACGATAACACCATGGCGGTTATGAGCAAGTAATTGATAATCTTTTGTTTAATATATTGGGTGGGCGGGCGGTATTGGGAATGAAAGAGGAGTTGCTGGGACTGGTGAAACTCAATGCCCTTGGAGTTTCTATTAACTTTGCGGTCTAAAAATAGGTTCAAAACTATCGGTGCAGCAAAATTCAATAACCCTAGACAACCTGTATTTGCTTTGGATCATGATGTCCAGAACAAAAGTGAAAAGGTCTGTCGAGGCTTTTGGTTCAATCGGAAGAAAGCATGGGGAGCGCTCCCTTGTTTTGCTTTTGCAGTTGAAATAATTATGCTAACTGACACTTTCAAATCCACAGAACTTGGCAAAGTACTCTGCAATCGAAAAGTTTGCAAAAACTCATAACGTGGATTTCTATCCAGCTGGACGTGGAATCGGTCACCAAATTATGGTCGAAGAAGGATACGCATTCCCTTACACTCTCACTGTTGCCTCCGACTCTCATTCGAACATGTACGGAGGGATTGGTTGTCTTGGTACTCCAATCGTCCGAACCGACGCCGCCGCAATCTGGGCCACTGGCAGAACTTGGTGGCAGATTCCTCCTGTCGTCAAGGTCTCGCTTGATGGTGAATTGCCGAAAGGTGTAACAGGAAAAGACATCATCATTACTTTATGTGGATACTTCAATCGTGATGAAGTGTTAAATACGGCGATCGAGTTTACAGGCGACGGAGTCAAATCATTGAGTATTGATGAACGTCTGGCCATTGCCAATATGACTACCGAGTGGGGAGCATTGGCGGGTGTCTTTCCAGTTGACGAAAGAACTATCGGATGGTTAAACGATCGAGTTAAAAAAATTGAAAGTGTGACCAAATTCTCAAATCCGAATATCATAGATAAAACTCGACAACATCCCAGGGTGAACAAAGATAGAATTCAATCGATCATAACCAATCCAATAATACCTGATAATAACGCATACTATTCGAAGCATTTGTCACTTGATCTTTCAACTTTACAACCGTATGTTTCGGGCCCTAATTCTGTTAAGGCGTATAGAAGTGTAGGGGATATGCAGAAAGAAAAAGTTAAAATTCATAAGGCCTATCTGGTTAGTTGTGTGAATTCCAGAGTCGAAGACATTAAAGCCGCCGCCGATGTTATAAAAGGGAAGAAGGTCAAAGAAGGAGTAGAGTTTTATGTTGCCCCCGCCAGTAGTGAGGTTCGAAAAGAAGTAGAAGAGTCAGGCCACTGGCAGCAATTGATTGACGCCGGAGCAAAAGTTTTGCCTGCAGGTTGTGGGCCTTGTGTCGGTGAGTGAATCCCGAATTACTGCAGTGAAATATCGCCCCGCTCAATTTTAGTTGTCCATGTATAGGTCTCGGTACAGGTCTGTTGAAAGACGGTGAAGTTGGTATTTCTGCTACAAATCGAAACTTTAAAGGACGCATGGGTTCTCCTAATGCGTTCGCCTATTTGGCTTCTCCGGGTATGATTTTGCCATATCTTTGGATTTACCTCCCCGAATTGCTTATGTTGAGTGTCTCTTCTGTTTAGCCGTTGTCGCTCAATCTGCTGTGAACGGATACATTTCCTCTCCACCCTCAATTGCAACATCTTCATCAGCACCCCAAGGAACAATCACGACTCACAAACCCGCACCTTCTTCATCGGCCCCGTCAAAGATTCTGCCCGGGTTCCCGGAAAAGCTGCAAGGCGACATACTATTTTGTTTCCAGGATAATTTGAACACCGACGGAATTTATCCTGGTAAATACACGTATCAGGATGATCTGACTCCAGCGCAAATGGCTAAAGTAGTGATGGAAAATTATGATACGCAGTTTGTTAAAAAAGTCCAGAAGGTAATCTTCTCAATTTCAGTTGTAACACTCATTGAATTAAACTAATGAATCGCTCAATTTGAAATTTGTAGTCCGACATTTTGCTTGGAGGTTTCAACTTCGGTACTGGGTCTTCCAGGGAGCAAGCAGCAACAGCACTCAAATCAGCAGGTATCCCCCTGGTTTTAGCTGGTTCCTTCTCGGAAACATTTAAACGAAATGCCCTTAACAACGGACTTCTGGTACTTGAAGCTCCGGAACTGGCAGAAACTATTAAAACAATGTATGGTGGGAACGAATTGACTAAAAGAATCGGTTGGAACGTGGAGGTTGATTTAGCGAGAGGTATCGTCAAGGTTTTGCAAGGCGAAGGTGAAGTGAAGGAGTTTAAAGTCGCCAAAGTCGGTATGGCAGCTCAGGAGTTGATGTTGGAAGGTGGGTTGGAGCAATGGGTTAAAAACAGAATTTAAATTATCAATTCGAACATAAATGTAGATTATTACTTTACTATTTTTGTACTACGGATTACATATAATTCAGCATTCCCTAATTTGTTCTTAGCTTCAGTAAATCATAGATGTCGCCGACTGAAGAGTGCATTTGACCGGACAATGTTGAGAGGCCGCGGTGGCGAAATACTGATCACCTTCATACATCCCGGGTCCCGACAAATTCACAATATCAATAAATCTCTCACCCGGAATTACCAAATCATAATTGTCGACGTTTGTTGAATCATAAAGAGAGTTCCGATTCCCGCTATCATTCAATGCAACTATACGTACACCACAAATTTAGATTTTGAACAGGATTTTGAGCAGCCTTCGGCACACTAATCGTAACATGTCGGACTATTTTGAAATAAATACATACTGTAACGATACTTCGTATCCGATAACATCACTCGTCTTCGACACATCTCAGGAATTATTGTGGATAGGTAATCAAGATGTAAGAACACCTTTCCTCTATCTAATCCAAAGCTTTGCGGTGGGCCGCCTAGATTTCAACACTCTTTCAATGGGATCCACCGACATAAATTACAATTTATTAAAATTCTGACGATTATCAACATTATTTCGACGTTATTGGCTTTCACGCATACTCAGGGCCGTATCCGTTCAGTCGTGCCACCTAGGTTTGAAAGATACACGGCATTTAAAGGCCATCATGGAGCAACTCTACAGATGTTAATCGATAATAGATTTGGCGGAGGGATTATATCTTTGGCTCAGGATGGGGTGAAATTTACGAATCGGAGGGGAATAGTCAAATGGATGACAACGTAAGTTGGCTTCGGGCCAAACGATATGTTAAAACTGTCTACTTTCAGTTGTTTACGAAATTATTATTGAACCCGATGAATCATATGGGTTACTAGATCGAAGAAGCTTGAATCGATCAAACGGTTACATGCTATGACCTTCACAAGTCTTAGGCCCACTCATGAATTGCTCGTCGGAGGAGAACAAGACAATTTGATTCTATTGAATACTGATCGGGGGACGGTGATAAAAGAAGTAAGTTTTTCCATCAAATTTCCTATATTTTAATTGGCTAATTAATTTGGGGTTATTAGTTCAAAGATGAATACAGTCAAGTTGCGGTCTTACGACGAAATGCTCGCTACATCGTCGGTGGTACGACGAAAGGTCACTTAGCTGTTAGGGATCCCAAGACTTTAAAGACAGAACATGTTTTCCCGGCTGCTCACACTGGAATGATATCTGATGTTGATGTTATGGATAACACTGTTGCAACGTGTGGATTCACCCAGCGGTAGTATTGCTTTTGCTGTTGCCAAGTGGTCTTGTTACATCACTAAATTTCAATAACCAGAAAAGGACAAATGGTGGTCGATCCATTCATTAAGTTATATGATTTAAGAATGATGAAAACTATGGCTGCGTTATCCTTTCCAAATGGCCCCTACCTGCTCAAATTTCATCCACATCAGTCGAACAAAATATATGCGGTGTCCCAGTCAGGAGTTCTACAAGTTTGTAACGTGAAGGAACTGAGTTGTAGCTTGCCTTACCAGGTTCGTATCTCAATTCTCTACCATACTTCTCTTCCTTCGACAAGTTATCAACATTTTTACACTAGCTGAATGTCACTGGCTATCCTACTGCTATCGATGTGTCTTCATCGGGCGATATGTTAGCTTTTGGAGATTACTCTGGTATTGTCCATCTGTGGAGTGATAAAACAGATTGTAAAGTGAATAATCTTTCCGATGCAATTGAAGTCCCTTCACAACATGTGCCTCACGCCGTGTCCATGGATTCTGATTCGTAAGATCATTTGCGTTTTCCTTCATGTTTCTTTGATGTCCTTGACTTATTTATCTCTTTGACCTGTGGTAGCCCACTCAATACCGTTGGTGTCCCATTTTACTCCGAGAGACTACTTTCTGGAAATTGGCCACTGTATTTGACATTTTCGGTCGGTGAACCACCAGCGAGGATAGACCCTAGTATCCTCGAGACTGTCAAAATGTATGATTTCGTCGGTTACGCCCCAAAGCCCAAGAATATCAGGCGAAACCAAATAGGATATGGTAGCAAAGCTTTGAAGGCCAGCCCTCAATTCAAAAGTGAGATTCAAAAGCAAATTGCCTTAGGCAGGACTCCACAGAAAGATAAAGGAAAGTTACAAGCGAAGGATGGTAACCAAACAGGCAGGCATGCTTCGGTTCCCCAATCTTATAGGAGTGTTGAGATTAAATACAGTAAATTTGGAGTGGAAGACTTCGATTTCGGGTAACGCCCCAAAGCTTCATTCTATTTATTCTTCTGATTTTTCTGACCGAGCAAATATGCAGTTATTATAACAAAACACCATTTGGTGGCCTCGAAACCCACATCGCCAATTCATACATCAATTCATTCCTTCAGCTACTCTACTTCACCCCTCACCTCAAGCACATTGTCACTTCGCATCTCTCAGGCACATGTCCCAACGATCATTGTTTGACATGCGAACTCGGATTCTTGTTCAAGATGCTCGACGACGCGAAAGGCCTAAATTGTCAAGCAACCAATTTTCTGAAAGCTTTTAGTTACATTCCTCAAGGTAGGAGGCAATATTTGCGAAATTTTGGTGCCGCCAGTAGTATTGATTTCGTAACCTTGAATTAAATAGCATCTGCTCTCGGTCTCTTTGAACCCGACAATCCTGATATGCAAACTTCCTACTCCGGGTTAATTCAAAATTTCAATCGGTTTATTCTTGAGCAGTTTCATCGGGAAACAAATCAATCGACCAACCCTCCTCTGTTGAAGTCACCTTCATACCTCTCTCCAACAACACAGAAGCCCATCTCAGAGTTGTCGGTTATTCAACAACTATGTGGAACCAATTACATTGCTAGCAGCAAGTGTTCACAATGTCAGGATACCGTTGATAGGGATACAACCTCATTCGTTATCGAAATTGTCTATCCACCCGCCAATGTATGAACCTTTTTCTGTGCAATGTTTTACCTTTGGGCTAACGTAAAGTGCTTTGGGAAATGTAGAGGCCAAAAACTCCATCATCAGCTGATTCAGTCCGACCATCCACGACGTTTGAATCTTTGCTTCAGTTATCGTTAACCCGAGAGTACCAGACTAAAGCTTGGTGTTCCAAATGCCAGAAATATCAGAGTACTGTACAATCAAAGCGAATGCTGTCATTGCCATCTATGTTAAATATAAATTGTGCGGCTAATTCGGACGAGGCGTTGGATGTTTGGCGATCAAAAGGTTGGCTTTATTAATTCGCACCTGCTTCTTTCCCGCCCTCATTATTTATCACTTTATTTCAGAAAACCACTTTGTCTCGGATAAAAAATCCAAAGGCTTTTTACCTCTAAGGTACAGAAAGATATATGCCAGGGCTTGGGGAATGCAATCATCTAACTTAGTCGTCGTAGATTGGCCATTTTTGAACAAGACGGTCAAATTTTTGTAGATGACGCCAGTCAGGACTACGAGAACGAGAATGCTGAAAATGTTGCATATTACGGTTTACAGGTAATATTGTTTGATCCGAGAAATTGCCAGACATTGCCGTCCTTTTAAACTTAAACGTTTTTCCCCTCACCGAAAGGCCGTGATATCTGAAATCAAGTACGATAAAGATTTGCCACATTTAGTTGCACAAATCAGATGTACGTTCTTTTCTTTCGCTCTCTCAGTTATTGTGGCCCTAATTATCCACCTGTCTTAAGCAACGAGCGATTCAGATCAAAGTGATTCGGAATGGCATCTATTCAATGATTTTTTGGTGACACCCATACCAGTTCATGAAGTTACACAATTTCCGCGATCGTGGAAAGTATGTATTGAGTTCAGGCCACTGGTGTATTTGATTATATTCTACGACTAATTAAACATGGTCCACAGAACCCTGCCGTTGTTCAGTATGTGCGGTCGGAGATCGGGAATCTGTATGACATGTCACAGTTGACGGTAGAAAAGGACAACTCTATTTTGTTTGAAGAATTATCAATTTCAAGGTATTTCTTCTTTCTTAGCTATTCAATATATGATCATCATTGTAACCAATTGTTTCCGAAGACCTGAAACTCGACTCCCGTCACTCACGAAACCTCTTATTGAGGAAGAGCTTCACCCTGGATATCTCTGTGCAATTGATGCAGAATTTGTTTCACTTTCACAAGAAGAGGCAGAAATTCGTTCCGATGGATCGAAGAGTTTGTTGCGGCCTACGAGACTGTCTCTGGCTCGAGTCAGCGTTCTTAGAGGTGAAAGTGACATGGATTGCACTCCCTTCATCGACGATTATATTGCCACGATAGAACCGATTGCGGATTATTTAACAGAGTATTCGGGTATTCAACGTAAGTCCGTTGATGCAATTCTGTATAGTCTTTACAGCCTGCTTAGACATTTCTGTTCCTGCCTCGTAGCTGGAGATTTGGACCCAGCTCTGTCAAAGCACACGCTAGTTCCGCTGAAGCTGGCATATAAGAAACTTCGATTGTTGGTTGATATGGGCTGTAAGTTTATCGGTCATGGATTAAAAAAAGATTTCCGTATCATCAGTACGTTACCCCGAAATTTACGCATCGTTGTTATCCATATACGCTAATATTTTTATTTCAGATATTTTAGTGCCGCCCCATCAAATTATTGATACCGTAGACATTTATTTCATCCCTTCAAAACAGCGGCGACTAGGGTTGCGGTTTTTAGCGTGGTATTTACTTGATATCGATATCCAGCAGAGCTCACACGATTCCATTGAAGATGCCAGAACGGTTTGTATACTGTTGATGAAAAATTCAAGTAGATATAATCTCTTACCTAACTCTTGGGTGGCTCTCTAGGCTCTACTACTTTATAAAAAATATCTGCATTATAAGGAAGAAGGTTTATTTGACACTGTCCTTACCGATATATACAACGCTGGCGTCAAGTATCAATGGAAGCCAGGTGTCAAACCTGGGCAGGTTCCAAAAACGGCAAAGCCGGATATCTCGACTGAAGCAACGAAAGAACCGTCGTCTTCATTAGACGATTCTTCCAACCAAATATCAAAGAACATTCCTTTGTCGTCACCGAGTCCCCACTCTCGACAACCTTTCCAACTAGAATCACAAGTGACAATGCCTTCACAGTTACCTGCCTCCTCGCCGTCTCCTCGGTCCCCTTCGTCGCCGTCAACACGTCGACAGCGACAACCACGGTCTCAAACGGCAGTTCCGAAGCCGCGAACGAACCAGCAGCGATCCCCAGACACGAGACAAGAAGTGATGAACAGCCCATTGGAACTTCGCCGGATGCGAAAAAAACCGCAACCTTCACCCGCGGAGATTAGCGTTGAGGCAGCCGCATTTAATCCTACGGTTTCTGTTCCTCCCTCTTCATCAGCTGGCGCATCCTCAGCGCCATCTCGTGCGGGTAGCCAAGAGACTAAACGAAGGACACATATGAGCAGTCTTGGGAGTTCCAACTATAACAGCAACAACAACAACAACAACAACAGGAATAGCAACGCACCTATGTACCCTGGAGTGAGTCGATTTGGTGCCAACAGTTTGGACACTGTCGGATTTGACCAAAATACAGGCAGAGGTGGCGGCCGCAAACGTGGCAGCAACAGAAATACCGCAGGAATGGATAGGCGAGTACCAGATTGGGATAATAACGCAATGAATTTATCCATTGCAGGGGGGCCAAGCCAGGATGTACGCAGATCTTATAGACCACCCATGGTTGTCGGTCCCCCGGTGTATGGTTTACCTTCTCATATGAATCAGCAGCACATGGGAATGCCACAACCTGGATTCGATTATGGCGGAGGGGAGTGGGTGCAAAATATTCCAAACTTTATTGGGAATGAGATGGAAAGACCTCCTGGTAATATGTACCGAGAAGCGACTGGGCCTTTAGGTTACAATGACCCGACATTCGGCGGACAGTTTATGCCATCGCAGCACGAAGCGGCAGCCGGAGGGAATTATTATTCGAGGCATCAAGATGCATCTCGGGCCCCTCCACCCGGAAGTCTAAGTCACGAACAACAGGGGCAATGGGGATATGGACGCTATGATGGTGGAGCGGGGTATACGGGGGGCGAAGTGAATCAGCGCAAGCGTGGAAACGGTAGGCGGTGAAGTCCAGCAACATGATGAGCACTATTGCTGTAGGATTGCGCAGTCGCAATAATGAATCAGAAATAAACAATAGTTACTTATCCAATCGAACCCAATTTAAGCATCTCAACCCTGACTTTGTACTGTAAAATGGTATTACCGTGTCGCCAGCATTAAAAGAAAGCCCTCTTATCACTTATCTGGAATGCTATTTTTAGCACTTATCAAAACCACTGCAATTGTGCTGTCTTTGAATTTTCAGGTTGAACACCTTAACTTTTCAGGTTAAGCCACAAAACATGTTGCGGCGTTGTTCGCGGAATAAAGTCACGTGTCCGCAAAAATTTTGGACCGAATGCTAAAGAAGCCCGAATAAGCGGCGCCGAACTTGGTTTAGGAAAAACCTTCGGAAAATTTCAATTGCCAAGCTTTTTATTATTCCGCCTATTTCTTTTTTTTTTCAGTCACCCTTCTAATTTGAACACTTCCATGTCGATTTTGGGTAATGGCCCCTCACGATATTCCATTCTCGGACGAAGCCCAAGACAGTGATACCGATCACAGATGCGATTCTATGTTTGACAACACTGAAGACTTTGAAGAGATAGATAACATGAAAATGCCGTTTAATAACTCTTACCAAGACGGCTCAAAGGAAGCCAAAACTCCATCAGGTGGAAGTGAGGACGATCTCAGCCCGGATTCAGATGTTGAAAGCGACAAAGTTGAAGAAGACGAGTGGGACCGAAGTCGAAAGGACGCAAGAAGGAAAGAAATGTTGGAACATTTGGTTGTTGGTGCTAAGGAGATGTATGTTCTTTTCTTCAACTCGGTCGTTCTTGATTAATCCATTGCAGTTTGCTATGTGGTACAGCATTGTCTCGTTGTGGGTGTCTTGCTCACTAATTCTCTTTTCCCTCTCTTAGTAAACTGTCGTATACACCGATAGAGTACCTTCTTCATATCCTCATTTTAGTATATACCTTATCGAGAACATATTCATACCCACCGTCAAATCCGCAAGATCAACTGCGTCGACTAGTCAGTCTATCCCCCTTCTCTTTCATCACATCTCCGACATCTCAAGACCCGAATAATCCATATCATATCAAAGAACACATTCATTTCCCGTCACTTCTACAGCTCGTATTTTACGCCTGTTCTTTGCTCTCTACGCTATTTTACCTTCCAACCTTAGAACTCATTCTTCACGTTTATGTTATCTGGTTTATCAATATTTATACCTGGCACTCGATAATTTGCCATTTCGAAAGTTTCTCGTCACTCTTTTCGATCGATTTTCTATCGTCCTTGGTTCCTTTGGCAATTTGGATGGTGTACCTTTTATATTTAAAGCGACCTATACTCACAATACGATTATGGGAGTTCACTCATGTTCATCCTCACACCCATACTATTTTCAAGCAAAACCTACCGACACCCTCTATGAATCCTAGAAAATTAATTCGCCAAAAACTGAAACTCGTCTGGTTTCATCTTTACACCTTTTTGGCACCTGTACTGGCAGAAGCGGTCGCTGTGAAAATACTTTTGGAACCGTTCGCTGTGAACGTTGGAATACGTACAGCTGGCGTCAAAACTGTTGCGAATGCTGTAACAATTGGAAGTGGGAGTTCCTGGATTCTTAATCAACTATTAGTTAGTGACTGTACGGGATTATCGATTTCGCTCTCTATCTTCAACTTTGTGATGATGAGATTGTATTACTCGTTTTTCAATTTTCAAATTCAAGGTGTGATCTGGGGTCAAAATAAGATAGGGAGAGAAGGTGTAGTTCTATGGAGAGAGTTTGAAAGAGGTATCAGAGCTGGGAAATACGTCTGGTGAAGTACGTAAGGCGAGATACGATCAGGACTCCTTAATTGGTGAAGACTTCTAACTTTAAAGGAGTTTTGGTTCTGTTTGGATTGAAAATGTATTATAGATTGCATGGTGTATTATACGAAACCATCGAATAGATTGCTGTAATTGATTGAGCGTACAATTCCGCAACTGGCATTCCAACATTCACTCATAAAGGTTAACCATGAAGATATCAATCAGTGGCCATTAGTTGCCGCTATTTCGATCGGGCTAGAAGCAGTCACGATGCCATGTTCATTCGGATATACTCAATCTTATTCTTGTGAAGGTGCATCCGATGCGATCGTAGGAAGTTCGAAGACATTTGTACGTTCCGTGGTCGTTCCTTGAGACGTCACACATGCGTCTCATTTGCTCTCTTTCTGGCCATTTTTCATTTGGTAAGTCGGAAATTGAGTAGGAGGGAAGCGAATGCACTAGGACATAAGAATTTGATTGAAGCGGTTCCTCTTGCGTCGTTTCACGCATAAACTATTCACAAAGTCGAGAGGTATCTCGAGTCCATTTTTCTTTGATTTTGGCGGACGAATGTAATAGGAAAAGGAGATCTGATAAAGGAAAGAAGGTGCAGTGATACACATACGTGGGTAAAATGAGTGGGAACATGTCAGCTCATATTTCTGAGAAATCGATTTCAATTTGATTTCAAATTGATGGTTCCTTTATCATTAAGTTGCACGGTATTGCATAACCCCTGTCAAATGGAGAACGTGCATTATCAAGTTAACTGCGAATGCGATCTCTGCCCTCTCTTCAGGTCAGTAATAAACCATTAAAATCCTTGCTTTGAGATAATTTTCTTCACAATGCAATCAAGAGCTGCCGCATTGTTAACAAGGGAACTATACAACTTGAACAGAGATCAACCTTGGGTAACCTCTCATTCGTTCATTTCTCATTCCTCATTATCGTCTCAATGTAAAAGCCAGATATTCACAATTCATTTGAACAAATATCTTTTTAACATCTACATTTCTGATACCAACTGTATATTCAAAATGGACGAAAACCGAAAATCTCTGCCTGCAAATCAATCATTAAACTTGACAATCAACTACTTCACGTTATATGGGTGGTAGGGGATAAAAGCTGAGCCTGCAACTGATAACATTATGATATGGGATGTAACTTTGGAAAGTCTCAAAGGATCGTATTGGGAAGGTTTGTCTAATCTGATATTGATTGACTACTTTTGACGTCCTTGTGTACGAAGTGAGTTAACGTAACCATCTTCAATTTGTACTTTTTGGATTGAATATTTTTTTTGACCATAATGGGTGTAATGGGGGCAATGAATTGAATTGTGAACAATCGAAGCGCAGGCGGTATATTGAAGATAGAGTTATCCTTTGATGAAGGGTTTGATGAAGTTCCACCAAGGGTCGTCTTCTTGACAATTCCGTTCCATCCTAATAGTAAGTCTCTCCATTTCATGCTCCGCATTATTTGCTTGTATTATCTGTGTTTTAAGATATGATTGCATCAGTTTCTACACAAACAGGTCTCCTACATCATCCATTGTTACATCCTTCGCGTTGGGATCGCTCTCTATCGGTGTCTTCGCTATTGATTATGATTCAACAGATTTTAGTGGAACCAATCGTAGATGATAACGATGACTGCAAAAATGCGGTGATGAATGAAAATGCCGCCGAATGTTATATAAGTAAACCGCGATTATTTGAACAAATCGTGAGAGATTGCATGGTGAATAGTCGGATGGTTAGCGGTATGCATCGTTGATAATTGACGGTTCCTCCAAGCCTATTTGTCTTGTTTCTGATAATATTGCAATATTCACTATTTCTAATATTATTGATTTTATAGTGGGTCTTCCTTTGACAAAATCTCTCACACCGCCGAATCACCGGTTTCAGACATCACAACCAGCAGATCAGCATGCACCTCCGTCATCATCGAAGGAACCAAAACCGAAAGTTCAAAGAGTGAATTACGAGACCTACTTTGAGACTTGGCAGAGTCTGGCAACAACTGTACCTGATTCTGGAAAATGTGTATTTAAATTACAGAATGGAAGTAAGGAGAAGAAAATGGGAAGGGAGAGGGAGAAGATTGTGAAGAGCTTAATTCAACAGGTCGAAAGAACCTGTTTTGAGTCCCGCGTCCAAAATCTGACCAAGAGTGGTAAGTTTTTGACTGAACATGGAAACATGATATTTATTGATCAAATTTGCTTCCGTTTAATTGTCACAGGATGTCTGACAGCATCACCTCAGCCCTTGAATGAAGATCCGTCAGGAGACTCCGAGCTGACTGTCGAGGCCCAAAAATCGTCGTTCTATCCGCCAATTGGAGTCTACCCGTACGTTGAAACTGCAATGGACTACAAGCGCACCCAAAAGAAACGGCAATCTCGGCCATCAAAAGGTTCAAACAATGCGGGTACGATGAAATGCAGCAGAGGCGACAAGTTATTTACAAATGAGGAAAAAGTTCGAGCTCGAACGCGGAATGAAGCGAATCATGACGTTATCGCCAGTGAAGCTCGCGAGCTTATTAAACGCGAAGGTGAATCTATGCGCAATCTATTGATGACGGAGGAGAAATTAATTGAAACTCAATCGAGTCTTGATGAATTCACAGCAAGCCAATTGTTGAGATCTAGTGATGCGGTGTCTCCAGGAAATCAATCTCTAGGCAGTCAGTCAATAACGGATGAGAAGAACGTTGAAACTAAATCCAGATTTTTTCAGCTTCCAAAAAGGAAAACGAAATAAATGAACAAAAGCGAAGCACTAGTAATGATGCCTATATCGGCTCCCGCGAAGTTGATTTGACAGGATGGTCAGATGGGATAGATTTAGATAATATTATTTGTGGTCATGACGGTGAGATAGAGGATTTAGTGAAATGGAGCCAAGGGCTGGCAGTGTAATTATAGATACAATATCAATTCACATGAACAGTGCAACTCAGCCGATTTTGAGATCTTTATGTCATTTAACCGTTGTTAAAGGCCAAGAATTAAATATACATTTGATTTCTAAGCTTTGCCAATATTGGAGATTGATTGCAAATTCGGTTCAAATATGTCACAAGATTGCGTCATGTGATTGGAAGTCACTCGGTCGTCAACTAAATTGCGTGACTTTTCCCTGGTGCGATAAGATACCGTCAAGATTTCACCACTGGAGGGCGAAAGGGATGGGCATCATTTAGATGTATTATTAAAGAATTATTTCAACGGGCAATACAGAGGCACAGGAATGCGGAATGTCTGTAATCCAGCTGCGTTTGATATCATTCTCTGAATGAGGCAATGTCGTGCCAGATTGAGCTTAAAATGGAGCCGGGCCGAACAATGGGATTCGCTCGTTCCCTTGCCCAGAGCAGAGGCCGCACCTCATTCCTCTCTGCATCGCTCTTATATTAGACATACCCTTTGCATTAAATATACTGTTATCCCACTGCTGTCTACTGCATTGCCGGTATCTTCATACCCAGTATATGGCATTCTAGCTGCAAATTACCTCGTTCTTGTGCTCTCCGTCCAAAGTGAATTATAGTTGCAGTTATGGCAGCATCCCAAGAACCCATTGCAATGCAGGATTATATCGTCCAGGAAGAAATTGGAAAAGGCTCCTTTGCTGTCGTCTATAAGGGGGTTTCAAAGGTAACAATAACCCTTTTGCCATCTGCCAAAATGGATATACAGGGCGTTCGTACTGACAAATTGACATCCTGTCATTTCTTACCGCTTCTTTCCGGTAATAGAATCCACCACAGGGGACAGTGGCCGTGAAAGCTATCAATTTATCGAAATTGAACAAAAAACTGTTGCAAAATTTGCAGTCAGAGATTCAAATTCTCCAGAAAATGTCGACTCTATCCCATGACAATGTCGTTAACCTGCTTGCCTGGGAAAAAACAGAAAAGACAGTATACCTAGTGATGGAATGGTGTGCATGGGGTGATTTAAGTGGATTTATCAAACTGAAAGGCTTGCGGGGGTTGTCCGCTGCAAAGGACGGAACAACAGCAGATACTCCCGATACCGTGAAAAGGAGAGTGGCAAAGGGGTTTGATATACAAAGTATGATTGAAACGGTCGATGGCGGAGGAAAACTAGATCTCGAGGATTTAAATATCGCTGGAATTTGGGGTGGCTTGGATGAAGTAGTTGTGAAGTACTTTTTGGGGCAATTAGGTATCTCGTCTCATCCATTTATCAAAAAACAGTTCTTCTGGCAGATGCAGCCTTTGAATTGTCATATTTTATTGTAATAACAATACTGACAGTTTTGTTTTAGCGTCTGCACTTGAATTCTTACGATCACATAACTTGATACATCGAGACTTGAAACCGCAAAATCTGCTCCTACATCCGCCGCCGTTTACGCCACCGCCCGAACCTCCTGTTACTCTTTATTCATTCTCGCAACCTTCTTCCTCTACTATTCTACAATCTTCCATTCATTCCCGCCATGATACTTCTTCATTCCTTCCTCAACCGGCAATCCTCCAGGTTCTTCATCACCTTCCTATTCTGAAACTCGCCGATTTTGGGTTCGCCCGATATTTGTCGACACCAACTTCCTTGGCTGAAACGCTTTGTGGTTCACCATTGTACATGGCTCCCGAAATATTGCGATACGAAAAGTACGATTCCAAAGCGGATTTATGGAGTGTCGGAACGGTGCTATTTGAGTCGTTATTTGGAAAGGTTCCGTATCGGGCTAGTAATCACGTAGAGCTGGTGAAGAAGATATCCAAAGGGAAAGACAAAATTCGCTTTCCTAAAGGTGCCGTTCCTGAAGAGGGAGAACCAGTTGAAGTCCAGAGTACGCCAGACGATGGACAAGTCTGCAAAAAATATGTCGATTCCGGTCTGGTTAATCTTATGAAACGATTGTTGAAGCAAAATCCTATTGAAAGGATATCGTTTGAGGAGTTCTTTATGCATCCCAGCTTAGTGGAAGCAAGGGAATTAAGCGAAAAAGTGAGGTGGTGGCGAGTCAGTTGTAAAAATAGTGCCAGCGGTGGTTACTCTCAACAATCTCGACGTTTGGAAAACGATAACCATGAGGTTCTAGACAACGACAATCGGCCGAAGTCTGCACTTACTATGGAGATGAACGAATCAAAATCGAGACATTACAATCAATCAACAACGCATCCTCCAAGTAGTACCCAACCCCCGATATCTGCATCCGCACCAACTGAATCCCCTCTTTCGACGACTTCACCGCCCTCACCACGATCTCTCCGCCGAATATCCCAGTTTGGCTCATCGTCCGTGACGCCAGTTCATTCTTCGCCACTACGACAGTCTGTGACTCTGGATGAGAATCCCCCAAAAATGACTTCTGACCGTTCAAATTCGAATACAACACCGATACAGATACCCACTCCCAATTCTCATTTTCATCAAGGAAGTTCAACCGCTGCGTCTTCAGCACCGCAGAAGTTACAGATTCCGGCACAAACTCCGACTCCTTCCTTACCTGTCCCGATCCCAGTACCCCGACACTCAAGTATTCAACCTCAACCGCCTTATCAGCGTTCAAACCGCATATCATACTATAATACCACTAACCTTCAGCAGATTCCAATTATTACCCCGTCCTTCTCTCCTTCCACAAACCCCTACATGTACACCAATCAGTATCCTTTTCCGAATTCACGAGGAAGCACGCAATATTCCGCCTCGTTTTCACCCAAATACTGTTACGTGGACGCAGATAATTAAGTTTCAACCGTTTTAAACTTTCCTTAACGAGGTTTACTTGATGCACTTGACTCCTTACATTCCTTACACCGGCATTCTCAACATGCTAAGTAAATTTATCTGTTGTTACTCTTCAGCTCATCATTATTGTTCTCACTATCGCCTGAGTTATAAGATTCGCTAATTATGAGTGCGATTCGAGGATTGTATCAATAAATTATATATTATAGTGAGTTACATATAATGACAAGATCAAAAGTCAGTATTCTGCCACAAATTTCATCTCTCATGCCAATTCTGATTTGTATCGTGACTTTGAAAAGCATAGCCTACGATAGGTGAAATTTGACAACATGCTCTTAGCCTATTCCCTCGTCTCGCTTTCTCTTTTTCTGAACTTCTTTCGTGCATCATACTCCTGCTATATATGTGTTAAATGCCGCCTACCGTTATCAACCAACCATAGCTCAGTTGGTAGAGCGGATGACTGTAGTGGAACAATGTCACATGACATCATCATGTCGCTGGTTCGATTCCGGCTGGTTGGATTTTGCAATTTTTTCAAAAGTTTGCGTCGGTACCACTTTTCTTTTGTTGATTTCAGTTCCTTTATAAACTCAAAGCAAATAGTTACTTATTCTGGGGTTTTAAAGTTCTGCTCAGTAACGTTGGTATGGACAAAAGAAAAGTGACGAGTGCGCATTTCACTACAGTATGTGAGTTCGAGAAGCTACAATAGTCTCCACTAGACTTTGATTATTGAAATGTTTGTGATACAGTGAACGAAAATACGACCACTGCTCCTAAGATCAATCCATAGTGGAATGTACAAATTTGGAATTCAGCCCTAGATCAGGGAAATAGTCTGCATTTGAGGTAGAATGACGTTTACACTTAAAATTATTCTGATATTGCAACCAGAGTGAGGCTTTTCCCGGTCGAAAGGACTCTCCAGTTTTGCCAATGTTGTATCACAGAATTGAAGTGATGCTTTTTTGTTTACTCGCGTTGATTACGCTGAAGAACATGTTGCCGATCATTGTGAAATTCGGCTGAATGTCAATCACACTGAGAACTCGCTATGGATATTGAAAAGATGCGAATTACTGGATCAGAAGACGACAGTATTACATTAAATGATTCTAAAATCAGAAAGAGAATCATCGTCCATGGTGAACGCCGTCCAGACAGCAGCCAGAACAGACTTCATGATGGATCGATCGTGTATTGTACTTATTCGTTTATTCTTTGTTTCTCCATATATACATGCAAATCATTGTCTGCTATTTGTAAGAGCGGACGATTAAAGTCAAAATGAGCCAATTTAACCGCAATGTCCGAGAAAACTGATGTAGTCGCTTATTGTTTGTATAGTGCATCTCACGAGTCGTTTATCGGATTCTGATAGCCTTCTTTTAAACTACTCAAATCGGCAATTTCTGACGTACTCTTATGGTGATGGTATGCACTTAGACTTGCAAATTTCGTTCAAGTGAATATCGTCTGACCAATTTGTCGACGGGTCATGGCCCTGTAAAAACAGAATCCTTAGCTATCCCGAGAATACTTAAATATGTTATCCCTAGTATGAATGTGGGGGAAACATGTTCAGTAGAATACGATCAGTCGTTTGGTAGCTATTATCCTTGTTCATCCATTCCGGAAAATTGAGCCTTGATTTTGGGGTGCCTAAGCTAACTTCTAGGTTGTGTGTTCAATCACGTAAAACCAGATACGACAGTAGAATTACCGAAGGCCACTTCTGCATTCGATCACTCCAGTGAAGAGGCCGTTCGATCGGTATGTGAAATCACGTTACTGGAAGTATCCAAATATGTTGGTATTGTTCTGTTGCTGCCTTCATCGGGCCCCTCTCCGAGGCTTCCTAGGTGCTGACAAAAGCTGACAATTCTATATAGTCCGGCGAATGTTGCAATTCAAGGTTTGAAAGGATGAAGCGACGAAAGGATCGAGCAAACGAAAAATTCACAAGTGGTGATTACGAAGCTGCATTGGTGGATTATGATATGGTATAGCTTTTATTCAGAATGTATTGTGTTCAAATGGGAAAAGATGGACTAATATGTAGCTTGTGACTATTCGTTTTTGTTGAAATCAGATTCATTTCACGCTTACATCCATCCTTTTTGAGCTCCCAAATAAGGAGGAAACGATTCAAACAATAGATGATGTGAATGTCGCTGGGGCTCTGCTGCGACAGGTCCAAGAATATTCAGCGACAATTTTATTGAATCGTGGAATGTGCTTCTTAAAGTTAAAAGAGTATAATAATGTTGTTAAGGAGTACGAAAGAGTAAGTAATTCCTTCAGAGTTTCTATGCGATAACTCAGCTCTCTTGTGGGGCGTACTCTCCAACAGTCAAGTTTAATATCAATCTTATTAACTCCTTGATCTATTTCAAAATCTCGATTAGCTCTTGAAATTGTACGCCACTTTAGACGTTTTACCTCCCCCAAAATTATTTTACCGGCTTTCAATGGCGTTTTCTAGTCTAAGCGATGCTTCCTCCGCCTTTCAGGCACTAGAGAACGGATTACGTTTATACCCCAATCACCGCGAACTAACGGTTGAAAGCAAGAAACTGAAGGCTGATACTAAACGTATTGAAAGGGTATGGGGTAATTTGGTCGGCGAATATTTGAAGAATGGTGGCGATGAGTCAGCGACGATTGACAATGAAACACAATCTGAAGATGCTAAATTCGTGAAGGAGGAGGAGAAAGATGTGTTCGGCTTAGAAAATGTGGAGGGATGTGAAAGCGAAGAAGAATCGCTCTGGCCGTCAGAAGCTACTGCTGGAAGTATCAAAAACTATAGTGACCTTGACGTAGAGGATACATCGAATGATGAAATCATACCGTCCGGACACGGGAGTCATGACTTGGAAAGAGCGTTATGTGGCGAAGAGGAAGAGGAAATTGAGTGGGGGAAGCATAGTGAGCAAGAGCTTGAAGCATGGAAACAATTGTGGACGGATAAAGAGGGCGAAAATTCGAATACTACTGTGCCGTCTGCTTCAACTACAGATATTTGTTCCGACCAACTTCAGGAACACAAGCCTTCGGTCCCCACAGAACTCCCTCTCTCGCCACCGCCATCACCCGCTGCTCTCCTGGACACTATTGATTTGAAAGACGTACACATGTCATTATTGAAGTCCTTTTCCGTGAATGTTACCTATTCCGTAAATAGCATCAGAAATCAAATATTGACGAATGTCAAAGCTTTATGGGATGTTCGGAAGAAGTGGAAGAATTGGGATGGTCTTGAGGCAGACGAGTCTCAATCTGCTGTCGGGTCACAGATTAACGAAGACAATACAGAAGAAAGCAAAGGAAAGACAAGCAAAAAACCGACCCGTTTATTTAACATCGAAGAATATGCAGACGAAGTAGTCCTGTTGATCATGGAGAGAATGGCTTTACAGAGAATGATTGGAATGGTGACAGTGGGTGGTAGCATTGGTGCTGCAGGGAAAATTATTGTTTATCCTTCATTCAGTGGCTCTAGCAAGTGTTCCACTGCCGATTCAGATAGAGAGGAGGAAGAGGAAATGCGAAAGCAAAGTGAACTGATTGAGGCGAATTTACCGTTGCGCCCGATTCCTGAATTACCGATACCATGGAACGAGATCCGACGCAAAGTGAGTCTATTTGAGTTGTACGAAGAGTTGACGAACGTTTATCATCCGGAAATGAGCTTCATGTTGACAAAGGTGATAAATTGGTTGAGATCCGGCAGTAAACAGGTGGCTTCATTGTGCAAAGATTTAGAGAACAGGGGCGTTATGGGTGAAGAATTTAAGTTCTCTCCAAGTGCAGGTCTGTCGGAGACAGATGAAGAGCTGGAGCGTAAGAAGAAGAAGGAGAAGGAGAAAATCAACAAATTGAAGCCGATCTACCAGTCAATTTGTGTTCGCATCGTACGGGGATTAGTGGACATTGGCGTAGCACGGTTAGTAGAAGTCAAAGGAATAGGAGCGAAAGTTAGAATTACTTTTCGGATATTGGATGTGGATGAATTGGGTCAGTTGAAGTGGCAGAAAGACGGTCATTGCGATGATATCGGAGGGGATATATCAGACGAAGAATCGGCTGAAGACGACGGTCGAGGAACGAATGGAGGTTTAAGCATAACTGATGTATTGTAATATAATATACATATACATTGTATAAATATACCCTTGGCATGTGTTGTATTGTATTATTAATGATATTTGTAATGATAAAAGAAATAATAATAACCAAATTTCAGATGATGGCGCGACTTTTCGTGCTTTGCTCCAAAATTCATCTGCTAGTGACATCGCATCATATTGCAAATACAAGATACAATAGCATAAAAATGAGTGTTCGTCCGTCGGACCAACTGCACACGGCATCTGCTTCGATATCACCTGCAACTTTCTCGGACAAGCCGGCCGAAGTACACCCAAAGATAATCTTCACGAAAACTCCAATCATCGAACTCTGCAATCTCGGGGTGTCGGGTTTAATCGCAGAAGAATGGAGAGCCGTATTTTGGATGGTGAGTTTTACATTTGGGCACAAATCAGAAAGTAAAGTTGTAATAGTGATCATAGGGGCAGTAGTCAAGATAAAGTTTTCCATTCCTGGCAAGATAGATCAGTCTACGGATGCTGGTTTCTGCTCCAATGGTTTATTTCATTTCAATTCATGGTCCTAAAATGCAATGATGCTGATATACGAAAGAGTACGATTGTAGCGTTAGTTCTGACCTCTTATTGACTCACATTTTCTTCCTAATTTCGGTTTTATTGCCCTCACGGCGACGTTCTTGAAACTCTTGGTTCCTTTAAATTTATACCAATCTTCGACGATATCGATATTATTTTATAAAATATTAGATTTACCTCTCTATCCTTCCGTATCCGCTTCAATATGAATCAAATTCTTCGCCCTCGGTTTCTTCCTCTGTGCCTTCAAATCCTTCGTCAAATTGGATGGAGGCCTTGTCCTCTCTTAGGGCCAAGTATGATGAACTGAAAGATCGTTATATAATTGATCCCAATCAAAGTCAAAAACAGAAAGATGGAAAAAAAGACGGAGGAAATCATCCATTAGCGTTAGATGAAACGGTTTGTTGTCTTTGATGAATTTGTCTTATCAACTGATTTCGCGACTGCTTATCGTCGAAAGACTTAATTGCAACCTTAAGTGAGATAATTGATCGAATCAATATGGTTTTCTGGTGAATAGGATTAACAACAATGATTTCTTAGAGTCCGTGGAATCAATGGTTTAGTAACATCGAACTGCGAAAAACAATAGAGCAAGACGTAGAACGGACGTAGGTCACCTTTCGTTCAGTATACCAATGTATTTAACAGATAACTTGGTGAACAAACGCTGATATTTCAATCTTTACTATTTTTCTTTTACCCTTTCTCTGGCGACTCTGCGCAAATTTCTGCTGAACTTTCAATTTAGATTTCCGGAGCATGTCTATTTCCGTCAGCCTTCGGTGCAACGGATATTGTCAAACCTATTATTCATTTATGCCAAGTTAAATCCTGAACTTTCGTATCGCCAGGGGATGCATGAAGTACTGGCCGCACTATTGTGGGTTGTATCGAGATCACGGTCAAGCACTGATTCAGAACCCCGGATTAACCGCATGAATCCATCCATGTACGGTGTTGAGTGTGTAGTCTTTCTTTCTCATGAAGCTGTATTACACAAATCAGCCTGACCCCACTAAATTATTGTAGGCCTGATGCAGCTGAGCAATTGTTTGACGAAGAATATACTGAGCATGACACATACTGGATTTTTTATGAGCTGATGAGAAGGTATTTAAACGTATGGTACGAGTTTAATCCATCTATTATGGTGGAGAAAATTGATAAACGATTAGGAAAGGTTTGTACTGGGCACTCCTTGTGTAGTTGGCTATTGAATTTGGCGTCATAAGAGGCACCGTATTCACTCATAATTCTGATTGTGTAATTTATTTTGCGTAGAAATCTGCTTCTCTTTCCTCCTTATCTCCTTCCTCATCGTCGGCCGCCCTCCATCCTCATTCATCGCCATCCCAAGGACGTTCGACAATGAATCGCGTTCGGTCGAATTCAAGAACAGAGCTAATAACGCCTCTCCAGAACTCATGTCAGAGTTTTTTTCACAGGGTGCTGAGAGTTGTGGATAGGGAGTTGTACAATTTTTTGAAGGACAGTGGCATCGAGGGTGCAGTCTTCGGAATGTAAGTCGTTTCGACAATACTGTAAGAGGTATTTCTTTATTGGATAATAACCATGGTTCTTTTCCTTGATTGATCTTTTTTCGGAATCGATGGCTTTCCCATTCTTACTCAATCCGTAGTCGATGGCTCCGACTGCTATTTAATCGCGAGTACAATCTTTCTCACATCCCTATGCTATGGGATGGTTTGTTCGCTTATTCGAAGTTATGTTCGGTGTCTGAGCCCCCTCCTCAAGTTCCGGATGATCAGGAACGAAAAGAAAGGGCACTGGAACGAGATAGAGAAGAATGGATGGAATTTATCGAGTATGTTTGTGTAGAGATGTTAAAGGGTGTAAAGGAGGATGGTTTGTTGATTTTAGAGCTTCTTCATCTGAAATCTCTGCGACATTAAAGTTGTTCGTTTGACGCTGACAATCTCTTTCATTGGATGGCACGTTCGATCGCTTCCCTATTCGGTGACGCCTTTCATATCAGTTTTAGGCAAAGATTATTCGACAGTCCTTACGACCCTCTTGAAACCATATTTTGCTTCTTCACTGTTCACCTCGTCACTTACGGCATCTTCTCCCTCCTCTGCTAATCTTAATGCACACCCATTTAATCCATCCAGGCTCATTCAAAATGCAATCAAATGCAAGGCCCGTTTTAAGTATATCGTCGACTCTGTGGAAATTGAAGAAGAGGATGGTGACGTGGTTGTGATCAACAGAGATAGTTGGAGAGAGAAATTAAAGAGGGACGCCGACAAATCAGCAAGAGACAGGACAAGCACAGGGAGTGGAAGTAGAGGCACAGTGACAACATTTGGTGACATTGTTGAAGTCGGGGTACTACCCAAAATCTCATTTCCAGTTCATACTTCGGCCGTTTCAAATATTAATGACTTTTCGTTTCATCATTTCCCATTTTATGCACTTCAATCTTTCAATCCTACAATTCTCTAGAAGAAAGTCCTACAAAATGCTATCCTTCAACCCCCGATATTGGTTTCCCCAAATATGTCTAGGAGATCCAAAGAGACGTCCCTGAAGGAACTCGCCGACACAGTTTCGTCTTCAGCATCAGCATCATCATCCTCAATCCCGAAACCGTCGTCAGAAATCATCATTCCAATTTCCATTCGTCCTCCTATACCGCAAAAATCACCTGTCATTGCGCGACCAATTCATACTCAAAATAATCCAGCACTACCTCCCAGTACAATGAAGACGAATGATTTGACATTATCCACCAAAGATCGGAATACCCTGTCGACAAAAATAGTTGATTGGATCAATTTATTATCAGCTGCTTCTCCACCACATAATTCGTCCGTATCTATTTCTGTTGAAAATCTCGGTAAAGTTATTGACGAATTGAACGAGCTGAAAAGGGTCGTGGATGGGGAGGTATTGGTTGGCGATGTGTGGAAAATACACGGGATAGTGGAGACTGAATCAATTAAAGCGGAGGAAGGAGCGACGACCACGAAAGATGTGGAGGATGTTGAAATTCCTAAAGAGAAAGATCGGACTGAAGAGAAAGAAAATCTTGTCGAAGCGGGCGAAAACCGTGAAGATTCTCCGTCGTCATTAGTGGCAAAGCTAGACACCGCAGCAGTTGAGAACCAGCCAAATTCGTCAAGTCTGACTTCAATATCATCTGTATCATCTACACCAGAGCATTCAAACGTTACTAGTGTCTCGCCACCTCAATCAAAAAATCTTCCCAGTTTTGACTCATCCATTTCACAGCCATCGGCTACTCCCATCCCTATCCCTTCGGTCGATTCATCCTCCCCAACGGAACCCGTTATATCCCCCGCTTCAGCTAATGACTTAATATCGCCAGCAGCCATGCCTTCCACCTCTGTTCAACCTCAACTCCCATCGCAACCCAAACAATCAATTCTTTCCCTCATGCAACAAGAAATCACCGATTTATCTAAGGAGTCCTCGTCGATTGGCATGAGTAGAAGTAATAAACAGTGGGGATTCATTTTTGGCGAAGATGGCCAAGGTGAAGGTTCGTCAGATAGAGAGGATGTGTTTGCAAGTTTAGGGAAGAAAGCCGGAAAAAAATGGTTCGAATAAAATAACTGATGTATTTAGATATGTTATTTGTGATGTATATTAGTCAATATTAGGCATGAGAAGAGTATGTGGATACCCATATTATGCGTTTTTCCAATAATATTTCACTCCATTCTTGGCCAAGGAATAATTCAATCAAACTTCTTGATATGCGGCATGCATATTCAGGTCCAGGTTGGAATTGTATCCAACAGTGTCATTTTGTGAAAAATAAAGAAATAGATCTGATAAGCTAATGAGCTCCTGAAATCTACCGTACAGTTGGGATCGATCATGACTTATTACTCGGACGAGAACTTAAGTACAACTCGATTCCTTTCAAAAAAACATCAATATTTACACCAATATCTTCATCAACATGCCAACAACTAACACCCAAAGAGCTCACTTCTTTTATATTTCGATATTCATCGTCAAAGAATAACATTGTTTCAAAGTCTTCCTTTGTCTTGCTACTTAACTGCCGGAAATGCGTAAGTTTAGACCCAGGATAAATTTCTTGATAAGGAAAATACGATATCGCTCTTTTGGGGGACGAATGTGAAGATGTTCGAGCCGAAGGTTGGTCAGTGGATATGGTTATTAATTCCAGTACCGCTCTTGTCCATTTGGGTTCATTAGTTCGACTAGCCAAGCATAATTTAATTTCAGGAAACTCATTACGAAGGTAATTTAATATCATTGGGACATGAGGGTAAAACTGGATGAGATAGTTGGACCTGAATTGAAGGTATTCAGAATTTGGATGAGTGAATGTCTATCGTTCCTGTTCTGGATTTTGAAAGAATTCGGCACAGTAATGGTAGCTAGAAGAGATACCTGTCTAATACACCATTACCAGAATCATTTTGTTTGAATGGTGGCCCCGATGAATGTGTATCGATCCTAGCAAATAGACAAGATAAGTTTGGAGACTTCGTATGACGGGACTTTCGTTTCTTTTGATTGATATCACAAGATGTAGGTTACCATAGAGGCCACAGTGTATAATCGATATCGAATACAATCACTTTAGGCATCAATTTCCTCAGATCCGACGTTATGACGACCCTTTCAGTATTTATTGACAAGTCTACATTTTCGTTCGAAACATAACGAGTGTCCGCGAATCGGCAAAGTAGCTGCTGTAAGGATTTGTGATGGTTAAGAACAAGAGATTCATCCGAGTCCTTGGAACCGCTTTGCTGAAGGGATGGATATTTTTTTTGTCGAGGCATTCAAGACTTGGTCTTCCCGAATTCCGGTTGAAGAGAAATGCTCAGATAACGCCTCATTACTATTGGTGAAATGTTATCACCCGACTATGTCCGTGCCAGGATTATGATATATGCAATGATGTAACAACAACTATCTTGGCTGGCAACTCATATTTGGAAGTCTGCACTGGATATACGCACTCTTTAGAATTTGAAGAGACAGTGTGTGAGCGCTGGCCTCCAGTTTACAAAATGTTTTAATATAATACTTTTATTGGCATAAGTGTGTAATTGCCGTTGCAGCATAACACATTAAGAATATTAATCACGAAATCAAGTTACAAAACGCCAATTAAGAAAGAAGACAAATATTGTGAGAACTAGTCATCGTCAGGGTTAAAAAGCTCGTCAATTTTGATCCTCAGAGGAACACAAAGTGTCCCTGCGGGTGAAGAAATTCAAGCATCATCCGATGACTGTTTACAAGAGTATCACGAAATAAAAAAAAAATAGAAAGAAAAGTGATGAACCGCCCCAATCCAGTAAGCCTCATTGAGTTCTTCCCCAGTCTCTCCGAAGACCAGACGATAAGGGGAGCAACCGCATAACTATAAACAAAATGACAGAATCATCAATAGGATCAGTCAAAGCCGATTTTCTTTTTCCGGATGCTAGACAAAATGTCATCTTCGCATAGTTCGAAAAAAGAAAACCAGAATCCATATTGATTTCCCGATATTACCGGAACTACTTTCTAGTAAATCAGGTCCGAGGACTTTCCCCGAAGCATTGGAAAGAAGTAGGCAAAGCCTTGACTTCCGTATGTATTGCTTCGATAATGCGGTTTTGGATGAGGCGGCCGATTTGAAAGTAGTACAGATTGGTTGAAGCAAAAAATGGCAGCATTTGCCAGGATCACGTGATACGTTGCCCTAGCGACTGTAGAGACTCGTTATGCGCACCAGGAACTACTCACGAATGCCAGCTGACAATGTAATTTATTAAAATATAATACATAATGGAAGTTTTCCCTTCGCTTAAGCTTGTTGTAGATGTTCCTAAGATTTGTTTATACGGCCATAATACATAAACCATTTAGCTACCTGGAACTCTCCATTTCAATTTCTTTGAGCTAGACATAGCTGCTAACGTATTGAATAAATCATCCCGATTGTATATGGAGAATCCTGTGAAATACAAATATTCGCCTGATACCAACGCAAGCTCCAAACGATGATCTTTGAAGAGCAGAAATCGACGCGGATTTGACTTTTTGTAACAAGACGTCAGCATTCTATTTGGACAGAATATATAGAGCTCCAGACGCGTACCTTTTTTAAACGTACTATCTTGGAGTACGGAATGGAGACTGAAGTCGGAAGTTTCGAGGACTCGAATGACAGATATGATGGGTACAAATGGAGGATTCCGGATTTTGAATTGAAGTCACAATCGTATTCTAGAATGCGAATCGTCAATGTCAAGCGACAAATAAGTGTATGATTATCATTTACTATACCTTTGACTGCATTTTTGGGACTGTCGGCCTGCGTGAACGTGGTATCCAAGGAGTTGGTGCTGTCGGTGGCACCATTTGGCTAATCATTGTTAATAACATGGTTAGTACAAATCGGCAACACCGATGCATATTTTAACTTCAACTTACCAATACATCCGGCCCCGTGAAACCTACTATGCCGTCTGCTTGGTCTGAGGCTATAGTATCGGTCGAACCCAATGAATTTTGACTTTGTGTTCCGCAACCGCAATTGCTGAATTCAATTTCATCATGCCGGTGAGACAAACGAGTGTATTCTTGAATACGGTACTCTTCATCGGTAGGAATATCCCAGAGTAACAAATGCATCAAGGAGAACATGCGGCGATAACGCGGGAAATGCAATTGGAGCGGAAGCAACAAGAATAGTTCAACGCCAATGAAGAAGCCTGAATAAAATGTTATTAAAAACCAAAATTTAATGACTAGAGGAGGTAAACTTGAAATATACCAATTGATTTTAAAACTAGGCCAGGCGGAACGTACGAGATACCCACTACCCCAAATGCTAGCAGTCCAACAACTTCCCATGTCCTTCGAGGATTCTTCCAAGTGACTAAATTTCTCAACTTTTCAACCAAGTCAGCTGTATCCCGTAATTGGAGCTGAAGGAATGCTAAAAAGTGGTCTTGAATCTCGGTCCACCAATCATCTGCACCCGGTAAAAATCTTCTCACTGATAGTTTCGAAGTTTTAGCTTCCTTTTCCTCTTGTATTCGTCTTTGGGTTAGAATACTGAAGCGCGGTTCTTCAGCGGCATCATGCACTAGACAGCCAAGGCCGAGTGAATGCGCGGCTTCCCTCCGGCGGACGCCGTAGTACGAGATAATGAAAATCATGGTGAGAAGACTGACTGAAAGCAGAAGATTTGCATAAAGTAGGTAAAAATAGAGCTGCAAAGAACGGAAGTATTTAATGGACACGATTGATGCAATGGCATTAACATAGGACGTCATACCGTGGCAATCACACTTGTTTTTATCGGCTTATCCCATCTTATGACTTCTCGAACGGCGTCGACAACATCCAATAAAGGATCAAGGTCACCCGCTAGACGTTCAGCGTTGTGTCGTAACTTTGATAATTTGAATTTCTCATCTTCCATCTCATCAACTTTATCGACCGCCGTAGTATACAAAAAATATCGAATTTTCTTAATTTGAAGTCAGTTGTAGGCGAAAAGAATTGATATGATGGGTTTAGCATGAAAACTTACGGCTCTCGCAAAATCAAAATAGTGAACGCGGCCATTTTCGTCCGTGAATGCTTGAATGGTGGGTTTGGGTTGAGCAGTCACGGCGATCGCGCACGGCTTTGCGACAGCTCGTTGAATTTCTTTGACTCCTTTTAGTTCTTCTTTCAACTCCTCTTGTTTCTCCTGCACTTCAGCGTGTTGCAAAGATTTTAATTGCCGACACATATCCTCATTACTGGGTTCTGTCGGAATTGCTGAAGTCACATGGCTGCTGTCTGTGTGGAAAGTATGCGTTGACGTAGAAGCCATAGAATTTAGTGATCCGTTTGTCATGGTTCGTTCCCGGCGGACACCATTCATTGATCGTTCAAATGGCAGGTCGTACTCGACGTAATCGAATTTGGGTTGTTCACGAGTCGGTCCTGTAGTACTCGCTATTGCAGGTTTTTCTGTAAGCGACGACGGTTCCCCAGAATTCGGTTTTGTAATTACCGAAGATGCGCTGATAGCAACCGATGGTTCTTGGGATTGCGACAAACTTGAGGACAGCTGGGATTCTTTGGATACCTTCGTAATTGAAGGTGCCCGCGGGGTCGGTTGCATATTATTGTGACGATCCAATGAGTCGCTGGAGATATTAGCATATCTTATTGCCGCCGGCAAAGCTGATTCTTTGGGGTAGCTTTCAGTCGCAACGTCATAATTAATCTTTTCCTTCGAAAGGTTCAAATCTACGGTTGACTTATTTTTCATTCCCGGTTCGTAAATTGTAGCTTTCACCGGGGTGACTTTCGATGAAGCGGTATAGATACGTTTTTTGATTGAGCTCTGCATAATTAATTGAGGGTGGAGCTGTAAAGCAGAAATCAAGAATCCGATGTGTCCTTTAACAAGTTCGACAACAGGATTGGAATTGCGGCGTCGTGACGTCATTCCGCGAATAAGTTGTGATGACAAGTGGATTTTCATTAGAGAAACTTACTTCCAAGAAAGCTCGAATTCATTTCAATAAAATTCTTTGCAAGCATTATATCATTGATGGGTTCTGTCGGAGAGACCCACGAAGACAGGCTTGCAGATCTTACCTATCTTTGCTATTCAATAAGAATCTTTAAGTTGCCGATTTGGTACCATGTCACTATTGAATGTCCCCGAAGTAACAGCAGCAATGTACCACCACAATTACATGTCCACCTGAAATTCCAATCAGCTAATAGAGAGAATTAGTTACAAAAATCCAAGTAACAATTTTTTTCCTCTGCGAATGATACAGTCTGCCCGGCCTACGGGCCGGGAGCATTTCCGCCGTAATAAATTGATATTCCCATTATCCATGTAGAATGGTCTATCCCAAGTGATATATTGCTTTAGACCGAAGTCATGGATTATCCAGCGAATGCATGGAATAAGCATGGGGATGCACGACAAGGCTGTCATCGCTTTCCCGAAACTCCGCTGCTTTTGGCTTGGGCCTTGGGCCGATTTTTGCCATCAGAGCCGAACTTACTTTTTTTCCATCTCTCTTCTGTACAGTCTGTAATTCATCCAAACTGTTATTGAACCATGACTGCTGCCGCTGACAACGCTGCTGCCGCCCCCATTTTCCCACCTCCACAGTCTCTTCTCACTGGAAAAGTAAAGCCGCATGTTGCGTCTTTCGAACAGTACAAGTCTATGTGGAATGAAAGCGTGAACAACCCTGATAAATTCTTTGGAGAGGTGATTACTACCTGTTGTCAATGAATCTTTTTGTATCAGTCTCATAACAGTATTTCTATCAACCAAAATTACACCCGAAAACACGGCTCAATGTAAACACCACAGCACGCCCGCTCACTTTTGTCCTGGGACACTCCGTACACTCAGCTTCGCTCCGGTTCTCTTCTTTCGGGTTCGGTAGCTTACTTCCACAACGGCAGACTTAATGTCTCGTATAACTGCGTAGATAGGCATGCTTTACAAAATCCGGACAAGGTTGCGTTGATTTATGAACCCGACGATCCCAACGATGCGATTAACGGAAAGGCCAAAGTCAAAGTAACATACGGAGAATTATTAGAGAATGTTTGTAAAATGGCGAATGTTATGATTTCTATGGGGCTCAAGAAAGGTGATACTGTTGGAATTTATTTACCCAATATTCCGGAAGCAGCGGTGGTATGTGGTTTGACTTCGTTATTTCTACCTTAAGCCTCTCGTCTGTTTGCTACATCTTCTTCAATATTACTAGGCTATGCTCGCTTGTGCACGTTTAGGGATTATTCATTCCGTTGTTTTTGGTACGTGTGATGAATCTGGTACTTTTAAATTGTTCTGGGCTGATATCTGAATCATAATTTTGCTCCTTCATTGCTGTTTAGCCGGCTTCTCTGCTCATGCATTGCGCGACCGACTCAATGATGCAAAATGCAAACTTCTCATAACATCTGATCAAGGTGTCCGTGCTGGAAAAAGTATCCAGATCAAACAGATCGCCGATGCCGCATTATCGGAAGCGCCGTCAGTCAAGAATGTTATTGTGTTCAAACGAACAGGGGATCCAACTGTAAATTTTGTTCACGGCAGAGATGTCTGGTGGCACGAAGTTATGGTAGTGTATTATATTTCTGAAATGACTGGTTAATCTGTGAAATAATCTTTGCAATAGGCAACGGCTAGACCTTACTGTCCTCCTGTATCAGTTGATGCTGAAGATCCATTATTTATGTTATATACATCCGGATCAACTGGTAAACCGAAAGGTTTACTTCATACGACTGCCGGTTACCTTCTGGGGACTGTTATGACGGTTAAATACGTCTTCGATACACATGAAGGCGATGTATTTGGTTGTATGGCTGACGTAGGGTGCGTTCACACAGTTCCATTCTTTCTGAGGCCGTTTTTCACTGAATTTACCTTTCTTCAGCTGGATTACCGGCCATTCATATATTGTTTACGGCCCTCTTTGCCTTGGCGTGACAACTGTACTTTTTGAGTCGATCCCAACGTTCCCCAATCCAAGCCGATACTGGCAACTCATCGACAATCATAAAATCACCCAGTTCTACACTGCACCGACCGCCATTCGTGCTCTTCGCAAATTTGGCGATGATCCAGTCAAACCCTATTCCCTTGCATCCCTTCGCGTGATTGGATCTGTGGGAGAACCTATTAATCCTGAAGCTTGGCTTTGGTATCACCAAGTCGTTGGAAGAGAACGATGTGCCGTTGTGGACACTTATTGGCAAACAGAAACGGGTTGCAACGTGTTGACACCTTTACCCGCTGCTGTTGCAACGAAACCTGGTAGTGCCACTGTACCCTTCTTCGGAATTGAACCCGTTGTAGTAGATGCTCAAACTGGCAAAGTGTTGGAAGGAAATGATGTTACAGGTGTTCTGTGTTTCAAGAATTCTTGGCCTAGTTTGGCGAGGTGTGTTACTTCTAATTCAAGTGCCGATTGATCTGAGTTTCGCGTATTTATCTATTCCTCCCTTCAGAACCGTGTACAACGACCATAACAGATACCTTGACACTTACATGCGTCCCTATCCTGGTTTTTACTTCACCGGTGATGGCGTTACCAGGGATAAGGATGGATATTATTGGATCAGAGGACGAGTAGATGACGTTATTAACGTCAGCGGCCATAGAATGAGTACTGCCGAGATCGAAAGTGCTTTGGTGCTTAATCCTGGGTAATCAGCCGACTTTTCTTCTGCGCTACTCTTTGTTTAGCAAGCTGAATTCATAACCGACGCTGTTGATCTTCCTATTACTAGATGTACCGAAGCTGCTGTGGTTGGCGCGCCAGATGAGTTAACTGGCCAACGGATTATCGCATTTGTTATCCCTAAAGCCTCAATCAGCGATTCATCCGCCTTCACCGCTGATCTGATCAAGATTGTTCGAACGGAGATTGGTCCGATTGCTACGCCTAAAAGAATTGTCGTAGTGAATGACCTGCCTAAGACAAGAAGTGGGAAAATTATGAGGAGAGTTTTGAGAAAGATTGCATGTGGTGAAGCTGATGGGTTAGGTGATTTGAGCACTTTAGCAGAGCCTGGGTATATTTAATTTATAATTGGTGTAATCAAGTTCCGTTTCAGCAACTAATCGTATGTTCTTTCCAGAATCATTCCCGTTCTCATCAAAAAATTTCAAGAATCTTAAGCGTCTTGAGATATGTTTGTTGTTAATATATTATTATACCTATATGTTATACCAATTTATGCATAAGTATACAACCTGGAATGAAAGTTTATTTGTTTGTCTTCATTGTGATACTTTCTATTCAGCTGCGAGAGATTTGGGCAGCGAGGACTGGCGAAGTCTCCATGCCAACAATACGCAGAATACAATTGATTGCTATATCTTTTCCGACGATGCATGAGCAGCTAGTGGCCAATATGATGTCGTTTTTGGAATAATGTATGCAATAGGGATAGCGGTAAATGGCGCGAAATCCACCACTGTTCAAGTCCAGGCATTTTTGGGCTGCTGGGGGTAGCGTTTCATCATTTGCAAATCAGAAATAATTCTGCCAAAAGCTGTATGTATTAGCAACAGATCCACTCTGTCCTTCCCAATCATTTCGTCGACTGTAATTTCACTTTGCAGCGCGAAACGCAGCGGTGCATTATTGCTCGCGATAATCAGGAGAGATGAAGATTTTTTGGTCCTTCGCTTGTGGTCGCTAATTTCAACATTTTCGTTCATTCTCACTCTACATACTTACATCGAAATGTCAATCCTCACACTTCGTCTTCGTTCTCCTTCCCGCTCTATAATAAGCCCATTATTATTCTACCATCGGAGTCTTGCGACTGCCCCGGGCCAAAATCTAATCGAGAAAATTATCCAAAAATACGCTATTGACGTTGAACCGGGAACAAAAGTGCAATCAGGAGATTTCGTCTCCATTCAACCAGAACATGTGTTGACTCACGATAACACCATGGCGGTTATGAGCAAGTAATTGATAATCTTTTGTTTAATATATTGGGTGGGCGGGCGGTATTGGGAATGAAAGAGGAGTTGCTGGGACTGGTGAAACTCAATGCCCTTGGAGTTTCTATTAACTTTGCGGTCTAAAAATAGGTTCAAAACTATCGGTGCAGCAAAATTCAATAACCCTAGACAACCTGTATTTGCTTTGGATCATGATGTCCAGAACAAAAGTGAAAAGGTCTGTCGAGGCTTTTGGTTCAATCGGAAGAAAGCATGGGGAGCGCTCCCTTGTTTTGCTTTTGCAGTTGAAATAATTATGCTAACTGACACTTTCAAATCCACAGAACTTGGCAAAGTACTCTGCAATCGAAAAGTTTGCAAAAACTCATAACGTGGATTTCTATCCAGCTGGACGTGGAATCGGTCACCAAATTATGGTCGAAGAAGGATACGCATTCCCTTACACTCTCACTGTTGCCTCCGACTCTCATTCGAACATGTACGGAGGGATTGGTTGTCTTGGTACTCCAATCGTCCGAACCGACGCCGCCGCAATCTGGGCCACTGGCAGAACTTGGTGGCAGATTCCTCCTGTCGTCAAGGTCTCGCTTGATGGTGAATTGCCGAAAGGTGTAACAGGAAAAGACATCATCATTACTTTATGTGGATACTTCAATCGTGATGAAGTGTTAAATACGGCGATCGAGTTTACAGGCGACGGAGTCAAATCATTGAGTATTGATGAACGTCTGGCCATTGCCAATATGACTACCGAGTGGGGAGCATTGGCGGGTGTCTTTCCAGTTGACGAAAGAACTATCGGATGGTTAAACGATCGAGTTAAAAAAATTGAAAGTGTGACCAAATTCTCAAATCCGAATATCATAGATAAAACTCGACAACATCCCAGGGTGAACAAAGATAGAATTCAATCGATCATAACCAATCCAATAATACCTGATAATAACGCATACTATTCGAAGCATTTGTCACTTGATCTTTCAACTTTACAACCGTATGTTTCGGGCCCTAATTCTGTTAAGGCGTATAGAAGTGTAGGGGATATGCAGAAAGAAAAAGTTAAAATTCATAAGGCCTATCTGGTTAGTTGTGTGAATTCCAGAGTCGAAGACATTAAAGCCGCCGCCGATGTTATAAAAGGGAAGAAGGTCAAAGAAGGAGTAGAGTTTTATGTTGCCCCCGCCAGTAGTGAGGTTCGAAAAGAAGTAGAAGAGTCAGGCCACTGGCAGCAATTGATTGACGCCGGAGCAAAAGTTTTGCCTGCAGGTTGTGGGCCTTGTGTCGGTGAGTGAATCCCGAATTACTGCAGTGAAATATCGCCCCGCTCAATTTTAGTTGTCCATGTATAGGTCTCGGTACAGGTCTGTTGAAAGACGGTGAAGTTGGTATTTCTGCTACAAATCGAAACTTTAAAGGACGCATGGGTTCTCCTAATGCGTTCGCCTATTTGGCTTCTCCGGGTATGATTTTGCCATATCTTTGGATTTACCTCCCCGAATTGCTTATGTTGAGTGTCTCTTCTGTTTAGCCGTTGTCGCTCAATCTGCTGTGAACGGATACATTTCCTCTCCACCCTCAATTGCAACATCTTCATCAGCACCCCAAGGAACAATCACGACTCACAAACCCGCACCTTCTTCATCGGCCCCGTCAAAGATTCTGCCCGGGTTCCCGGAAAAGCTGCAAGGCGACATACTATTTTGTTTCCAGGATAATTTGAACACCGACGGAATTTATCCTGGTAAATACACGTATCAGGATGATCTGACTCCAGCGCAAATGGCTAAAGTAGTGATGGAAAATTATGATACGCAGTTTGTTAAAAAAGTCCAGAAGGTAATCTTCTCAATTTCAGTTGTAACACTCATTGAATTAAACTAATGAATCGCTCAATTTGAAATTTGTAGTCCGACATTTTGCTTGGAGGTTTCAACTTCGGTACTGGGTCTTCCAGGGAGCAAGCAGCAACAGCACTCAAATCAGCAGGTATCCCCCTGGTTTTAGCTGGTTCCTTCTCGGAAACATTTAAACGAAATGCCCTTAACAACGGACTTCTGGTACTTGAAGCTCCGGAACTGGCAGAAACTATTAAAACAATGTATGGTGGGAACGAATTGACTAAAAGAATCGGTTGGAACGTGGAGGTTGATTTAGCGAGAGGTATCGTCAAGGTTTTGCAAGGCGAAGGTGAAGTGAAGGAGTTTAAAGTCGCCAAAGTCGGTATGGCAGCTCAGGAGTTGATGTTGGAAGGTGGGTTGGAGCAATGGGTTAAAAACAGAATTTAAATTATCAATTCGAACATAAATGTAGATTATTACTTTACTATTTTTGTACTACGGATTACATATAATTCAGCATTCCCTAATTTGTTCTTAGCTTCAGTAAATCATAGATGTCGCCGACTGAAGAGTGCATTTGACCGGACAATGTTGAGAGGCCGCGGTGGCGAAATACTGATCACCTTCATACATCCCGGGTCCCGACAAATTCACAATATCAATAAATCTCTCACCCGGAATTACCAAATCATAATTGTCGACGTTTGTTGAATCATAAAGAGAGTTCCGATTCCCGCTATCATTCAATGCAACTATACGTACACCACAAATTTAGATTTTGAACAGGATTTTGAGCAGCCTTCGGCACACTAATCGTAACATGTCGGACTATTTTGAAATAAATACATACTGTAACGATACTTCGTATCCGATAACATCACTCGTCTTCGACACATCTCAGGAATTATTGTGGATAGGTAATCAAGATGTAAGAACACCTTTCCTCTATCTAATCCAAAGCTTTGCGGTGGGCCGCCTAGATTTCAACACTCTTTCAATGGGATCCACCGACATAAATTACAATTTATTAAAATTCTGACGATTATCAACATTATTTCGACGTTATTGGCTTTCACGCATACTCAGGGCCGTATCCGTTCAGTCGTGCCACCTAGGTTTGAAAGATACACGGCATTTAAAGGCCATCATGGAGCAACTCTACAGATGTTAATCGATAATAGATTTGGCGGAGGGATTATATCTTTGGCTCAGGATGGGGTGAAATTTACGAATCGGAGGGGAATAGTCAAATGGATGACAACGTAAGTTGGCTTCGGGCCAAACGATATGTTAAAACTGTCTACTTTCAGTTGTTTACGAAATTATTATTGAACCCGATGAATCATATGGGTTACTAGATCGAAGAAGCTTGAATCGATCAAACGGTTACATGCTATGACCTTCACAAGTCTTAGGCCCACTCATGAATTGCTCGTCGGAGGAGAACAAGACAATTTGATTCTATTGAATACTGATCGGGGGACGGTGATAAAAGAAGTAAGTTTTTCCATCAAATTTCCTATATTTTAATTGGCTAATTAATTTGGGGTTATTAGTTCAAAGATGAATACAGTCAAGTTGCGGTCTTACGACGAAATGCTCGCTACATCGTCGGTGGTACGACGAAAGGTCACTTAGCTGTTAGGGATCCCAAGACTTTAAAGACAGAACATGTTTTCCCGGCTGCTCACACTGGAATGATATCTGATGTTGATGTTATGGATAACACTGTTGCAACGTGTGGATTCACCCAGCGGTAGTATTGCTTTTGCTGTTGCCAAGTGGTCTTGTTACATCACTAAATTTCAATAACCAGAAAAGGACAAATGGTGGTCGATCCATTCATTAAGTTATATGATTTAAGAATGATGAAAACTATGGCTGCGTTATCCTTTCCAAATGGCCCCTACCTGCTCAAATTTCATCCACATCAGTCGAACAAAATATATGCGGTGTCCCAGTCAGGAGTTCTACAAGTTTGTAACGTGAAGGAACTGAGTTGTAGCTTGCCTTACCAGGTTCGTATCTCAATTCTCTACCATACTTCTCTTCCTTCGACAAGTTATCAACATTTTTACACTAGCTGAATGTCACTGGCTATCCTACTGCTATCGATGTGTCTTCATCGGGCGATATGTTAGCTTTTGGAGATTACTCTGGTATTGTCCATCTGTGGAGTGATAAAACAGATTGTAAAGTGAATAATCTTTCCGATGCAATTGAAGTCCCTTCACAACATGTGCCTCACGCCGTGTCCATGGATTCTGATTCGTAAGATCATTTGCGTTTTCCTTCATGTTTCTTTGATGTCCTTGACTTATTTATCTCTTTGACCTGTGGTAGCCCACTCAATACCGTTGGTGTCCCATTTTACTCCGAGAGACTACTTTCTGGAAATTGGCCACTGTATTTGACATTTTCGGTCGGTGAACCACCAGCGAGGATAGACCCTAGTATCCTCGAGACTGTCAAAATGTATGATTTCGTCGGTTACGCCCCAAAGCCCAAGAATATCAGGCGAAACCAAATAGGATATGGTAGCAAAGCTTTGAAGGCCAGCCCTCAATTCAAAAGTGAGATTCAAAAGCAAATTGCCTTAGGCAGGACTCCACAGAAAGATAAAGGAAAGTTACAAGCGAAGGATGGTAACCAAACAGGCAGGCATGCTTCGGTTCCCCAATCTTATAGGAGTGTTGAGATTAAATACAGTAAATTTGGAGTGGAAGACTTCGATTTCGGGTAACGCCCCAAAGCTTCATTCTATTTATTCTTCTGATTTTTCTGACCGAGCAAATATGCAGTTATTATAACAAAACACCATTTGGTGGCCTCGAAACCCACATCGCCAATTCATACATCAATTCATTCCTTCAGCTACTCTACTTCACCCCTCACCTCAAGCACATTGTCACTTCGCATCTCTCAGGCACATGTCCCAACGATCATTGTTTGACATGCGAACTCGGATTCTTGTTCAAGATGCTCGACGACGCGAAAGGCCTAAATTGTCAAGCAACCAATTTTCTGAAAGCTTTTAGTTACATTCCTCAAGGTAGGAGGCAATATTTGCGAAATTTTGGTGCCGCCAGTAGTATTGATTTCGTAACCTTGAATTAAATAGCATCTGCTCTCGGTCTCTTTGAACCCGACAATCCTGATATGCAAACTTCCTACTCCGGGTTAATTCAAAATTTCAATCGGTTTATTCTTGAGCAGTTTCATCGGGAAACAAATCAATCGACCAACCCTCCTCTGTTGAAGTCACCTTCATACCTCTCTCCAACAACACAGAAGCCCATCTCAGAGTTGTCGGTTATTCAACAACTATGTGGAACCAATTACATTGCTAGCAGCAAGTGTTCACAATGTCAGGATACCGTTGATAGGGATACAACCTCATTCGTTATCGAAATTGTCTATCCACCCGCCAATGTATGAACCTTTTTCTGTGCAATGTTTTACCTTTGGGCTAACGTAAAGTGCTTTGGGAAATGTAGAGGCCAAAAACTCCATCATCAGCTGATTCAGTCCGACCATCCACGACGTTTGAATCTTTGCTTCAGTTATCGTTAACCCGAGAGTACCAGACTAAAGCTTGGTGTTCCAAATGCCAGAAATATCAGAGTACTGTACAATCAAAGCGAATGCTGTCATTGCCATCTATGTTAAATATAAATTGTGCGGCTAATTCGGACGAGGCGTTGGATGTTTGGCGATCAAAAGGTTGGCTTTATTAATTCGCACCTGCTTCTTTCCCGCCCTCATTATTTATCACTTTATTTCAGAAAACCACTTTGTCTCGGATAAAAAATCCAAAGGCTTTTTACCTCTAAGGTACAGAAAGATATATGCCAGGGCTTGGGGAATGCAATCATCTAACTTAGTCGTCGTAGATTGGCCATTTTTGAACAAGACGGTCAAATTTTTGTAGATGACGCCAGTCAGGACTACGAGAACGAGAATGCTGAAAATGTTGCATATTACGGTTTACAGGTAATATTGTTTGATCCGAGAAATTGCCAGACATTGCCGTCCTTTTAAACTTAAACGTTTTTCCCCTCACCGAAAGGCCGTGATATCTGAAATCAAGTACGATAAAGATTTGCCACATTTAGTTGCACAAATCAGATGTACGTTCTTTTCTTTCGCTCTCTCAGTTATTGTGGCCCTAATTATCCACCTGTCTTAAGCAACGAGCGATTCAGATCAAAGTGATTCGGAATGGCATCTATTCAATGATTTTTTGGTGACACCCATACCAGTTCATGAAGTTACACAATTTCCGCGATCGTGGAAAGTATGTATTGAGTTCAGGCCACTGGTGTATTTGATTATATTCTACGACTAATTAAACATGGTCCACAGAACCCTGCCGTTGTTCAGTATGTGCGGTCGGAGATCGGGAATCTGTATGACATGTCACAGTTGACGGTAGAAAAGGACAACTCTATTTTGTTTGAAGAATTATCAATTTCAAGGTATTTCTTCTTTCTTAGCTATTCAATATATGATCATCATTGTAACCAATTGTTTCCGAAGACCTGAAACTCGACTCCCGTCACTCACGAAACCTCTTATTGAGGAAGAGCTTCACCCTGGATATCTCTGTGCAATTGATGCAGAATTTGTTTCACTTTCACAAGAAGAGGCAGAAATTCGTTCCGATGGATCGAAGAGTTTGTTGCGGCCTACGAGACTGTCTCTGGCTCGAGTCAGCGTTCTTAGAGGTGAAAGTGACATGGATTGCACTCCCTTCATCGACGATTATATTGCCACGATAGAACCGATTGCGGATTATTTAACAGAGTATTCGGGTATTCAACGTAAGTCCGTTGATGCAATTCTGTATAGTCTTTACAGCCTGCTTAGACATTTCTGTTCCTGCCTCGTAGCTGGAGATTTGGACCCAGCTCTGTCAAAGCACACGCTAGTTCCGCTGAAGCTGGCATATAAGAAACTTCGATTGTTGGTTGATATGGGCTGTAAGTTTATCGGTCATGGATTAAAAAAAGATTTCCGTATCATCAGTACGTTACCCCGAAATTTACGCATCGTTGTTATCCATATACGCTAATATTTTTATTTCAGATATTTTAGTGCCGCCCCATCAAATTATTGATACCGTAGACATTTATTTCATCCCTTCAAAACAGCGGCGACTAGGGTTGCGGTTTTTAGCGTGGTATTTACTTGATATCGATATCCAGCAGAGCTCACACGATTCCATTGAAGATGCCAGAACGGTTTGTATACTGTTGATGAAAAATTCAAGTAGATATAATCTCTTACCTAACTCTTGGGTGGCTCTCTAGGCTCTACTACTTTATAAAAAATATCTGCATTATAAGGAAGAAGGTTTATTTGACACTGTCCTTACCGATATATACAACGCTGGCGTCAAGTATCAATGGAAGCCAGGTGTCAAACCTGGGCAGGTTCCAAAAACGGCAAAGCCGGATATCTCGACTGAAGCAACGAAAGAACCGTCGTCTTCATTAGACGATTCTTCCAACCAAATATCAAAGAACATTCCTTTGTCGTCACCGAGTCCCCACTCTCGACAACCTTTCCAACTAGAATCACAAGTGACAATGCCTTCACAGTTACCTGCCTCCTCGCCGTCTCCTCGGTCCCCTTCGTCGCCGTCAACACGTCGACAGCGACAACCACGGTCTCAAACGGCAGTTCCGAAGCCGCGAACGAACCAGCAGCGATCCCCAGACACGAGACAAGAAGTGATGAACAGCCCATTGGAACTTCGCCGGATGCGAAAAAAACCGCAACCTTCACCCGCGGAGATTAGCGTTGAGGCAGCCGCATTTAATCCTACGGTTTCTGTTCCTCCCTCTTCATCAGCTGGCGCATCCTCAGCGCCATCTCGTGCGGGTAGCCAAGAGACTAAACGAAGGACACATATGAGCAGTCTTGGGAGTTCCAACTATAACAGCAACAACAACAACAACAACAACAGGAATAGCAACGCACCTATGTACCCTGGAGTGAGTCGATTTGGTGCCAACAGTTTGGACACTGTCGGATTTGACCAAAATACAGGCAGAGGTGGCGGCCGCAAACGTGGCAGCAACAGAAATACCGCAGGAATGGATAGGCGAGTACCAGATTGGGATAATAACGCAATGAATTTATCCATTGCAGGGGGGCCAAGCCAGGATGTACGCAGATCTTATAGACCACCCATGGTTGTCGGTCCCCCGGTGTATGGTTTACCTTCTCATATGAATCAGCAGCACATGGGAATGCCACAACCTGGATTCGATTATGGCGGAGGGGAGTGGGTGCAAAATATTCCAAACTTTATTGGGAATGAGATGGAAAGACCTCCTGGTAATATGTACCGAGAAGCGACTGGGCCTTTAGGTTACAATGACCCGACATTCGGCGGACAGTTTATGCCATCGCAGCACGAAGCGGCAGCCGGAGGGAATTATTATTCGAGGCATCAAGATGCATCTCGGGCCCCTCCACCCGGAAGTCTAAGTCACGAACAACAGGGGCAATGGGGATATGGACGCTATGATGGTGGAGCGGGGTATACGGGGGGCGAAGTGAATCAGCGCAAGCGTGGAAACGGTAGGCGGTGAAGTCCAGCAACATGATGAGCACTATTGCTGTAGGATTGCGCAGTCGCAATAATGAATCAGAAATAAACAATAGTTACTTATCCAATCGAACCCAATTTAAGCATCTCAACCCTGACTTTGTACTGTAAAATGGTATTACCGTGTCGCCAGCATTAAAAGAAAGCCCTCTTATCACTTATCTGGAATGCTATTTTTAGCACTTATCAAAACCACTGCAATTGTGCTGTCTTTGAATTTTCAGGTTGAACACCTTAACTTTTCAGGTTAAGCCACAAAACATGTTGCGGCGTTGTTCGCGGAATAAAGTCACGTGTCCGCAAAAATTTTGGACCGAATGCTAAAGAAGCCCGAATAAGCGGCGCCGAACTTGGTTTAGGAAAAACCTTCGGAAAATTTCAATTGCCAAGCTTTTTATTATTCCGCCTATTTCTTTTTTTTTTCAGTCACCCTTCTAATTTGAACACTTCCATGTCGATTTTGGGTAATGGCCCCTCACGATATTCCATTCTCGGACGAAGCCCAAGACAGTGATACCGATCACAGATGCGATTCTATGTTTGACAACACTGAAGACTTTGAAGAGATAGATAACATGAAAATGCCGTTTAATAACTCTTACCAAGACGGCTCAAAGGAAGCCAAAACTCCATCAGGTGGAAGTGAGGACGATCTCAGCCCGGATTCAGATGTTGAAAGCGACAAAGTTGAAGAAGACGAGTGGGACCGAAGTCGAAAGGACGCAAGAAGGAAAGAAATGTTGGAACATTTGGTTGTTGGTGCTAAGGAGATGTATGTTCTTTTCTTCAACTCGGTCGTTCTTGATTAATCCATTGCAGTTTGCTATGTGGTACAGCATTGTCTCGTTGTGGGTGTCTTGCTCACTAATTCTCTTTTCCCTCTCTTAGTAAACTGTCGTATACACCGATAGAGTACCTTCTTCATATCCTCATTTTAGTATATACCTTATCGAGAACATATTCATACCCACCGTCAAATCCGCAAGATCAACTGCGTCGACTAGTCAGTCTATCCCCCTTCTCTTTCATCACATCTCCGACATCTCAAGACCCGAATAATCCATATCATATCAAAGAACACATTCATTTCCCGTCACTTCTACAGCTCGTATTTTACGCCTGTTCTTTGCTCTCTACGCTATTTTACCTTCCAACCTTAGAACTCATTCTTCACGTTTATGTTATCTGGTTTATCAATATTTATACCTGGCACTCGATAATTTGCCATTTCGAAAGTTTCTCGTCACTCTTTTCGATCGATTTTCTATCGTCCTTGGTTCCTTTGGCAATTTGGATGGTGTACCTTTTATATTTAAAGCGACCTATACTCACAATACGATTATGGGAGTTCACTCATGTTCATCCTCACACCCATACTATTTTCAAGCAAAACCTACCGACACCCTCTATGAATCCTAGAAAATTAATTCGCCAAAAACTGAAACTCGTCTGGTTTCATCTTTACACCTTTTTGGCACCTGTACTGGCAGAAGCGGTCGCTGTGAAAATACTTTTGGAACCGTTCGCTGTGAACGTTGGAATACGTACAGCTGGCGTCAAAACTGTTGCGAATGCTGTAACAATTGGAAGTGGGAGTTCCTGGATTCTTAATCAACTATTAGTTAGTGACTGTACGGGATTATCGATTTCGCTCTCTATCTTCAACTTTGTGATGATGAGATTGTATTACTCGTTTTTCAATTTTCAAATTCAAGGTGTGATCTGGGGTCAAAATAAGATAGGGAGAGAAGGTGTAGTTCTATGGAGAGAGTTTGAAAGAGGTATCAGAGCTGGGAAATACGTCTGGTGAAGTACGTAAGGCGAGATACGATCAGGACTCCTTAATTGGTGAAGACTTCTAACTTTAAAGGAGTTTTGGTTCTGTTTGGATTGAAAATGTATTATAGATTGCATGGTGTATTATACGAAACCATCGAATAGATTGCTGTAATTGATTGAGCGTACAATTCCGCAACTGGCATTCCAACATTCACTCATAAAGGTTAACCATGAAGATATCAATCAGTGGCCATTAGTTGCCGCTATTTCGATCGGGCTAGAAGCAGTCACGATGCCATGTTCATTCGGATATACTCAATCTTATTCTTGTGAAGGTGCATCCGATGCGATCGTAGGAAGTTCGAAGACATTTGTACGTTCCGTGGTCGTTCCTTGAGACGTCACACATGCGTCTCATTTGCTCTCTTTCTGGCCATTTTTCATTTGGTAAGTCGGAAATTGAGTAGGAGGGAAGCGAATGCACTAGGACATAAGAATTTGATTGAAGCGGTTCCTCTTGCGTCGTTTCACGCATAAACTATTCACAAAGTCGAGAGGTATCTCGAGTCCATTTTTCTTTGATTTTGGCGGACGAATGTAATAGGAAAAGGAGATCTGATAAAGGAAAGAAGGTGCAGTGATACACATACGTGGGTAAAATGAGTGGGAACATGTCAGCTCATATTTCTGAGAAATCGATTTCAATTTGATTTCAAATTGATGGTTCCTTTATCATTAAGTTGCACGGTATTGCATAACCCCTGTCAAATGGAGAACGTGCATTATCAAGTTAACTGCGAATGCGATCTCTGCCCTCTCTTCAGGTCAGTAATAAACCATTAAAATCCTTGCTTTGAGATAATTTTCTTCACAATGCAATCAAGAGCTGCCGCATTGTTAACAAGGGAACTATACAACTTGAACAGAGATCAACCTTGGGTAACCTCTCATTCGTTCATTTCTCATTCCTCATTATCGTCTCAATGTAAAAGCCAGATATTCACAATTCATTTGAACAAATATCTTTTTAACATCTACATTTCTGATACCAACTGTATATTCAAAATGGACGAAAACCGAAAATCTCTGCCTGCAAATCAATCATTAAACTTGACAATCAACTACTTCACGTTATATGGGTGGTAGGGGATAAAAGCTGAGCCTGCAACTGATAACATTATGATATGGGATGTAACTTTGGAAAGTCTCAAAGGATCGTATTGGGAAGGTTTGTCTAATCTGATATTGATTGACTACTTTTGACGTCCTTGTGTACGAAGTGAGTTAACGTAACCATCTTCAATTTGTACTTTTTGGATTGAATATTTTTTTTGACCATAATGGGTGTAATGGGGGCAATGAATTGAATTGTGAACAATCGAAGCGCAGGCGGTATATTGAAGATAGAGTTATCCTTTGATGAAGGGTTTGATGAAGTTCCACCAAGGGTCGTCTTCTTGACAATTCCGTTCCATCCTAATAGTAAGTCTCTCCATTTCATGCTCCGCATTATTTGCTTGTATTATCTGTGTTTTAAGATATGATTGCATCAGTTTCTACACAAACAGGTCTCCTACATCATCCATTGTTACATCCTTCGCGTTGGGATCGCTCTCTATCGGTGTCTTCGCTATTGATTATGATTCAACAGATTTTAGTGGAACCAATCGTAGATGATAACGATGACTGCAAAAATGCGGTGATGAATGAAAATGCCGCCGAATGTTATATAAGTAAACCGCGATTATTTGAACAAATCGTGAGAGATTGCATGGTGAATAGTCGGATGGTTAGCGGTATGCATCGTTGATAATTGACGGTTCCTCCAAGCCTATTTGTCTTGTTTCTGATAATATTGCAATATTCACTATTTCTAATATTATTGATTTTATAGTGGGTCTTCCTTTGACAAAATCTCTCACACCGCCGAATCACCGGTTTCAGACATCACAACCAGCAGATCAGCATGCACCTCCGTCATCATCGAAGGAACCAAAACCGAAAGTTCAAAGAGTGAATTACGAGACCTACTTTGAGACTTGGCAGAGTCTGGCAACAACTGTACCTGATTCTGGAAAATGTGTATTTAAATTACAGAATGGAAGTAAGGAGAAGAAAATGGGAAGGGAGAGGGAGAAGATTGTGAAGAGCTTAATTCAACAGGTCGAAAGAACCTGTTTTGAGTCCCGCGTCCAAAATCTGACCAAGAGTGGTAAGTTTTTGACTGAACATGGAAACATGATATTTATTGATCAAATTTGCTTCCGTTTAATTGTCACAGGATGTCTGACAGCATCACCTCAGCCCTTGAATGAAGATCCGTCAGGAGACTCCGAGCTGACTGTCGAGGCCCAAAAATCGTCGTTCTATCCGCCAATTGGAGTCTACCCGTACGTTGAAACTGCAATGGACTACAAGCGCACCCAAAAGAAACGGCAATCTCGGCCATCAAAAGGTTCAAACAATGCGGGTACGATGAAATGCAGCAGAGGCGACAAGTTATTTACAAATGAGGAAAAAGTTCGAGCTCGAACGCGGAATGAAGCGAATCATGACGTTATCGCCAGTGAAGCTCGCGAGCTTATTAAACGCGAAGGTGAATCTATGCGCAATCTATTGATGACGGAGGAGAAATTAATTGAAACTCAATCGAGTCTTGATGAATTCACAGCAAGCCAATTGTTGAGATCTAGTGATGCGGTGTCTCCAGGAAATCAATCTCTAGGCAGTCAGTCAATAACGGATGAGAAGAACGTTGAAACTAAATCCAGATTTTTTCAGCTTCCAAAAAGGAAAACGAAATAAATGAACAAAAGCGAAGCACTAGTAATGATGCCTATATCGGCTCCCGCGAAGTTGATTTGACAGGATGGTCAGATGGGATAGATTTAGATAATATTATTTGTGGTCATGACGGTGAGATAGAGGATTTAGTGAAATGGAGCCAAGGGCTGGCAGTGTAATTATAGATACAATATCAATTCACATGAACAGTGCAACTCAGCCGATTTTGAGATCTTTATGTCATTTAACCGTTGTTAAAGGCCAAGAATTAAATATACATTTGATTTCTAAGCTTTGCCAATATTGGAGATTGATTGCAAATTCGGTTCAAATATGTCACAAGATTGCGTCATGTGATTGGAAGTCACTCGGTCGTCAACTAAATTGCGTGACTTTTCCCTGGTGCGATAAGATACCGTCAAGATTTCACCACTGGAGGGCGAAAGGGATGGGCATCATTTAGATGTATTATTAAAGAATTATTTCAACGGGCAATACAGAGGCACAGGAATGCGGAATGTCTGTAATCCAGCTGCGTTTGATATCATTCTCTGAATGAGGCAATGTCGTGCCAGATTGAGCTTAAAATGGAGCCGGGCCGAACAATGGGATTCGCTCGTTCCCTTGCCCAGAGCAGAGGCCGCACCTCATTCCTCTCTGCATCGCTCTTATATTAGACATACCCTTTGCATTAAATATACTGTTATCCCACTGCTGTCTACTGCATTGCCGGTATCTTCATACCCAGTATATGGCATTCTAGCTGCAAATTACCTCGTTCTTGTGCTCTCCGTCCAAAGTGAATTATAGTTGCAGTTATGGCAGCATCCCAAGAACCCATTGCAATGCAGGATTATATCGTCCAGGAAGAAATTGGAAAAGGCTCCTTTGCTGTCGTCTATAAGGGGGTTTCAAAGGTAACAATAACCCTTTTGCCATCTGCCAAAATGGATATACAGGGCGTTCGTACTGACAAATTGACATCCTGTCATTTCTTACCGCTTCTTTCCGGTAATAGAATCCACCACAGGGGACAGTGGCCGTGAAAGCTATCAATTTATCGAAATTGAACAAAAAACTGTTGCAAAATTTGCAGTCAGAGATTCAAATTCTCCAGAAAATGTCGACTCTATCCCATGACAATGTCGTTAACCTGCTTGCCTGGGAAAAAACAGAAAAGACAGTATACCTAGTGATGGAATGGTGTGCATGGGGTGATTTAAGTGGATTTATCAAACTGAAAGGCTTGCGGGGGTTGTCCGCTGCAAAGGACGGAACAACAGCAGATACTCCCGATACCGTGAAAAGGAGAGTGGCAAAGGGGTTTGATATACAAAGTATGATTGAAACGGTCGATGGCGGAGGAAAACTAGATCTCGAGGATTTAAATATCGCTGGAATTTGGGGTGGCTTGGATGAAGTAGTTGTGAAGTACTTTTTGGGGCAATTAGGTATCTCGTCTCATCCATTTATCAAAAAACAGTTCTTCTGGCAGATGCAGCCTTTGAATTGTCATATTTTATTGTAATAACAATACTGACAGTTTTGTTTTAGCGTCTGCACTTGAATTCTTACGATCACATAACTTGATACATCGAGACTTGAAACCGCAAAATCTGCTCCTACATCCGCCGCCGTTTACGCCACCGCCCGAACCTCCTGTTACTCTTTATTCATTCTCGCAACCTTCTTCCTCTACTATTCTACAATCTTCCATTCATTCCCGCCATGATACTTCTTCATTCCTTCCTCAACCGGCAATCCTCCAGGTTCTTCATCACCTTCCTATTCTGAAACTCGCCGATTTTGGGTTCGCCCGATATTTGTCGACACCAACTTCCTTGGCTGAAACGCTTTGTGGTTCACCATTGTACATGGCTCCCGAAATATTGCGATACGAAAAGTACGATTCCAAAGCGGATTTATGGAGTGTCGGAACGGTGCTATTTGAGTCGTTATTTGGAAAGGTTCCGTATCGGGCTAGTAATCACGTAGAGCTGGTGAAGAAGATATCCAAAGGGAAAGACAAAATTCGCTTTCCTAAAGGTGCCGTTCCTGAAGAGGGAGAACCAGTTGAAGTCCAGAGTACGCCAGACGATGGACAAGTCTGCAAAAAATATGTCGATTCCGGTCTGGTTAATCTTATGAAACGATTGTTGAAGCAAAATCCTATTGAAAGGATATCGTTTGAGGAGTTCTTTATGCATCCCAGCTTAGTGGAAGCAAGGGAATTAAGCGAAAAAGTGAGGTGGTGGCGAGTCAGTTGTAAAAATAGTGCCAGCGGTGGTTACTCTCAACAATCTCGACGTTTGGAAAACGATAACCATGAGGTTCTAGACAACGACAATCGGCCGAAGTCTGCACTTACTATGGAGATGAACGAATCAAAATCGAGACATTACAATCAATCAACAACGCATCCTCCAAGTAGTACCCAACCCCCGATATCTGCATCCGCACCAACTGAATCCCCTCTTTCGACGACTTCACCGCCCTCACCACGATCTCTCCGCCGAATATCCCAGTTTGGCTCATCGTCCGTGACGCCAGTTCATTCTTCGCCACTACGACAGTCTGTGACTCTGGATGAGAATCCCCCAAAAATGACTTCTGACCGTTCAAATTCGAATACAACACCGATACAGATACCCACTCCCAATTCTCATTTTCATCAAGGAAGTTCAACCGCTGCGTCTTCAGCACCGCAGAAGTTACAGATTCCGGCACAAACTCCGACTCCTTCCTTACCTGTCCCGATCCCAGTACCCCGACACTCAAGTATTCAACCTCAACCGCCTTATCAGCGTTCAAACCGCATATCATACTATAATACCACTAACCTTCAGCAGATTCCAATTATTACCCCGTCCTTCTCTCCTTCCACAAACCCCTACATGTACACCAATCAGTATCCTTTTCCGAATTCACGAGGAAGCACGCAATATTCCGCCTCGTTTTCACCCAAATACTGTTACGTGGACGCAGATATCGAAGGTGACCCAAATGCTTATTTACTTCAACAGGAGGCTGATGGACCGAATACAATTAATTACGAATTTGCTGATAAAGACAATGGGCTCGATCGAGAGGCTGCTGGATTTGAAGGAAGAGCGCCTGGTGGGAGTAATTCTGATTTGTTATTGTTCAATTCGCCAAGGAGCGTGGGATCTGGATTAGGATATTATGGCAATCAGCGCCGTGGGAGAGCTAGCAGCTTTGGGAACGCTGGTGTCGGAAGGTAATTTGGTCTTTTCTTACTTCAGGATTTGAGTTCTACTCGGTAGAAGTACTAAAAGTTGATCCGTATTTTCCAGACCTGCTTTAATCCCACATCGGCAACCGTCGCAACCAGCGAGTATTCCTCTTGCGTCCTCGATTACTGCATCCACCGTTCGACGTCAAAGTTCGGTACAAAATATGCAGCTCAGTCTAGGGGGAAGTCCTGATTTTCCAAACTTTCAACCCAAATTGGCTTCACCCACTGTGTCGCGAAGGGGAAGTCTGAAAGAAAAGAACACTGCGAAAGACCGTGACAGAATGAACGAAAGAGATTACGTTTTGGTAGAAAAAGATGCCGTTGAAGTGAATGCTTTGGCTGATGGTTTGTGAATCGTTATAGTTTCTTAATACCGTTGAGCTGGGGAATCATTGTAACTAATCAATGTTTTTGATCATAGCGCTTTCCACCAGTCCTTCACCAACTCATTCCCCAAATACATCGCTCTATTCATTCCCGTTTGCCACCAAGTTTTCGACCTCATCTTACCCCGCCAATATCAACGCAAGATCTCGACCTCAAGGATCTACGACTGTTAAAAATCTTATGCAGTATCCTTCTTTATCATCTTCTCCATCGCCTTCTTCGTCTCTTCAACAAATGTCCCATGCATTGCCTTATGCGCGTCAACCTCAACGAAAGCCATCCCTGCTTGAGCTAACCAACATCACCAACACAACGTCGAACGCTCTCGGAAAGCTGGTGACCGGTGTTTCAGCTGTTGCTGCATCAATTGGAATTATCGGCGGTTCCCATTCCGTATCGTCGACAGCTGCGATGAATCCTGTTCCACCCTTTGCTAGGAACAGGAAAGGGTCAAGTCTCAGAAATAGCGAATTGATCTCCAGTAGAATAAAGACTGAAGAGTCCAACTCATCACCAGGTTCAACCGGAAACTCGAAAGCCACGTTCTGGTTATCCTCGACTTATTCCGTCTCTGTTTCGGATATACCACCAGATTTTGTCAACCTCGTTCCAGAAAAATCTGGGTCATCATCCAATAAAGAAAATCGTCAGCCATCACACCATCACCATCACCATCATCCACAGATCGAATCTATTCTACCGACGCTCCAGACAATCATCAAAAGAGCTTGGAGCGTTGCTCAAATCGCTGATGAAATGTATTCTGATGCCATGCAGTCTGTTGCTTCGATTTCCGACTTGTCGAACTTGACTGGTTCACAACACAAAACTGATCCTGAAACAGAAAGGAAAACCAAGATTAGAAGAGCGTATCAAGATGGTAACGTGACGTGGGAATTGTATCTCCGTGTCTTGGAGATATTGAAGAGTGCCTTGGAATTGGTGAAGAATGGGTGGGAAGATGTAAATAAAAATGCACCCATTGGTGTCGAGATGGGGATGGGTATGTTACTTTCATATCAACTTCATTTTGAAAGTATCATATGACTAATATTCCGAATTTTTGAATACAGCAATTCAATACATTCGACACTTGTACAATTATTCTCTTGAGAATGCAGAAATTATAAGAAAGAAAACTTCTCCATCCTTTGACGATCCGAATGATATATTCGTGAGCCCGGTACACTGTCGGAATCAAAATCCGGCTCGGGTGATTGAGGAAGACGTCTTGGAAAGTTTATGGATTGAATGGGCGTTTGGTGGTGAAGAAATGAATCTTGACGTGGAACAAGTGTTGGTGGACAAAGCTGTTCAAATGGTATGTTTCGGTTTCTTCAATGAATTATATTCCCGTTCCTGCTCTAATCGACTTTTGAATTTGATTACGTTTGTTATCAGTCTCGTCGAGCCGCTACTAGAGAGCTTTCACCGACATTATCAATATGCGATTTGAAAAATTGCAAAAAAATGTATACCATCGCCATGGGGTGTTTGGAATCTGTAATGTTGGATTCCGGTAAACATGACACAGATCTTAATGACGATCAAGAAGAGACTCGTGATCCCGATGACGAGGAAAGAAAAATGATGGTTATGAAATGTACGTTGTAGTTTTTACTTTCACTATCTCCGCACTTGTTCCAAGGTTCTTGTGTTTCTGTTGCGGCATGGTAATTAACCGACACTGTTCTCTTGTTGGATATTACAGATATCGCCTCTGTCGCGAATCGAAACTCCAGTGTTGAACGAAAGATTTCACAACTCGAAAATGAAATCGAATTGGAACATGGATTCGAGAAGTTAGGGTAACCCCTTTCGTAGGAAACTCCTCGTCTAATATGTTCCATACCTTGATGTTAAAGTCTAAGCAAATTAAACATTGATGAAAACGGTGTATAAAAAACCTGTACTTGTGAGGCTCCTTACAACATATTGGTAATTTGTTCTTGTAAAATTGTATATATACTTTTTAAACACACCAACAATATTGTATTAACAAAATAAACAGTTAAATGATAATTACAATTTGTCTAACACCTTTTCAGCAAACGAAAACCTAGTGAGTAAGACTAGACTGGTTATCCAGTCTAAACGCGGTTCTAAAGTTTCCAATCACTTTCTAGGAATCAATGACCAGAACTAGCACCGTAACAAACTATGCCTCCCCAACTGTTATTTTCAACGACTTGTAATCTACTTTAGCAGCATGCTATTGTTTGAATTACAAATTACACAAAAAATATGCGGAATTGCGGAATGAATGTCAATGTCAAATATTAAATAACAACTATTATATCCACGTGACCTAATTTCCGCCCCGTTTTGTTGTCCGCCCCGATTTCTTGAAATTTCAAAGTTTTGCCAGCAAAGCAAAAGGAACGCACTCCAGCCCCATTGCCATTCAAATAACATAGATTCCACTTTCCAAAACCACCAACGAGTCTTTTTGGCCTTTATTTCTTTCGTAAACTCTTATATATATCTTCACAACACAATAAAACGTAACCATGTTTATCGTGAATTGGTTTTGGGACGTCTTGTCTAGTCTTGGTTTGTGTTTTATCTTTTTGCTGTTTCATTCTTAATCGGTTTCGTGGTCTAGTTCATATCCGTGTTTCGTCTTAAACAGTGAATAATGGTTCGGTTATGGTGATGGTATTATGGGGTGTTGTTGAATAGAGGTATACCGGATTGGTGGAATACAAAGGGGAAGTTTGAAGTTGGATGGTAATTTCGTTATCGGTAGACAACGGGTTGATTGGTGGTTGTCGGTTTGTACCTGGATGACGGGTGTTTCGGTGCCTTTGGATGACGGTTTTATAAAGGGAAGTTATGCATGGTGGTTTGAGGATGTGTTGACTAACTTTTGGTTTTTTTATTTGGTTATTTAATGACAATATAACGTTTACTTGACGCCACTTTTACGAATTATCGACTTTTCAACGAATGTATCGACTCGGTGGTGGACATTTGTTATCAAACTTGTTATTTGAATTGTTTGGTTTCGGGATTGATATTTTGGGTGTATTTTTTGATGGAATGTTGTAGGTCTTGTGAACAAGAATGCAAAGATTTTATTCTTGGGTCTCGATAATGCAGGGAAAACAACACTTTTACATATGTTGAAGAACGATCGATTGGCGACATTACAACCCACATTACATCCCAGTACGAGTCTACATTTTCTTTCCACTCTTTACTTCTTGCCATTTTCATTCATGTTTATCGGAAACGTTTCTTTCAACGTTAAACTAACTCAATTTCGATCGGTTGACTCAACATGATAGCATCGGAAGAACTTTCCATTGGGAACGTGAGATTCAATACTTTTGATTTGGGTGGACACGCTCAAGCACGAAGACTTTGGAAAGATTATTTCCCTGAAGTCAATGCGATTGTGTTCTTGGTGGATGCGGCGGATAGAGAAAGATTACCAGAAAGTAAAGCCGAACTAGACGTACGTATATCTATATCGCGTTTCCTTTCAAATCCTTCAACCAACCACAACTCCAAATTCTAATTCCAATTTTTCTCAAAAATTCTATCTATATAATCTATACAGGCTCTCCTCTCCATCGAAGGTCTCGCCAAAGTCCCTTTTTTAATCCTCGGTAACAAAATCGACGCCGCCGGTGCCGTCTCCGAAGAAGAATTAAGAATGCAGTTGGGGTTATACCAAACTACAGGAAAAGGAAAAGTACAATTGAACAATGTTAGACCTATTGAAGTGTTTATGTGTTCTGTGGTGATGAGACAAGGGTACGGTGAAGGTATTGTATTCGTTCATTCAAAATCTCATTGACTATATAAAACCAAAAAATCAAAATACAGCGATTTCTAACCGGCGATTGTACCATTCTGTTTTCTCCTTTCGTTTAAATTATATAGGTTTCCGATGGGTATCTCAATACATATAAATTCCCTGAATCACAAACAAAACTCTTTCCCATTTTCAACACCATTCCATACTGTTTTTTTTCTTTCGTCATTTCTAGTTTTCGTTTAAAACTTTTAAATCTTACATCTTTTTTCAATCTTTGATGTTCTTTGGTTTCGGTTCTTTTTGGGGGTATCGGTACGATGGTTTAAGGACAACAATAAATTGTCGGATTGTCGGATAAATAAAAAATAAAAATTGAAAATTCAAATTGTCACAAAGGTTAACCAGTGAAGAAATTTCATAACTTAATGTAAATGGTCCGTGGTACGATGGTACCGTGTAGCAATCGTAATAAGTAATAAGTTGGAGGACATTACACTGTTTCTTCATTTCCTTCAACTTTACGTTTGAAGTCAATGAAATCGATGAAACTGTGAAACGAAGGAACCGTGGTCTCCAGAACCATTTAAACTAGATCACTGAAGACCAGACTAACTTGCTAGATTGCTAAACTATATTGAACCGTGTTAAATCGTCGATTCATGTTGAGTTACAAACGCAGGTTGAATGATGAATACGATACAAGTGATCCAACTGATCCAGATTACAACCATGATGTAACATTATTATATTCAAGTTATGAGGTTTTGATTTGCACAGGTGGAGGTACATTGTATTTTTGAGTTTAAGGGTAGAGTTTAGAGTATATACAAAACAGAGAGGGGTTGGGTAGCAAACAATCAAACACGAGTCGTCAAGTTGATCGAGGTGTATGGGTTTTGGGATTTTGAGTGATACAATGGGTTGGGAAGAAGTAGCCTGGGAGGAGAGGTAAAGAATGTGGGAGGGTGGAAGAGAGAAAAATTGTCGGTGGAGATGTGTGTGATTGTGTGGAGGAAAGGGAGGACATGATTTTGAAGTTTAAATATGGGGATAGGGATTTGAAGGGAAAAGAAGGAAGTGTGTGATGGTTTGTGTTTTTGTGAGGTTGTCGACGTGGAGTATCTCTGTTGGTACCAAATTTTGTTGTCACTTTTTTTAAAATCGTTGCAAAAGTCTACGATGATTTAAACCGATACCAACTCGTAGGATAACCATTAAGAAATGAATGTAATGAAAGTTTTGGTTTTTAACCCATCGTGTCAATGCCACCGGCACTTCCATCTCTCGGTCGATAGGTAATTCCGCGACTTTGCAACTCTTCTTCGACGTACTCGGGGACTCGTCCTGCGACTCGAATGGCGTATATTCCTTGAACGAATTTATCTAAAAGTGAATGGAATACCAGTCAGATATTACGATCAACGAGAGAACAGAGTCGTCGACTATGTGCGAGTGTGGTAGGGGAGAACAAGCAAAGTTGTCGCAAAGGACAAGCCGATCAAACTTACCAACTCTTTGCCATTTGGCTACCCAACTTGCATTCGGATTCATCAAAGACACCAGACTGGTGGTTGTTGAGTTTTCGTTGCATTTTAACAGAGAAAGAAAGGTCGTACAGAGAGACGAGTACGTTTGATCGATAACCAATCGTTGAAAGGTGTCGTAACGTCCACACATTGGCGGAAACAAATGTAAAAAGACAAAGAGAAATAAGATTCAAATTATTAAGAATTGAACAAGACAATACAAAAACCGATATATATTGACTGTTCAACCCACGGCCAAGGCAGGATGGAACAAGAGAAATACATACCCGTCGAAATTTGAGGTTGTACATTCCATGACTTTTTCTTGGGAGCCTCTCAACTGCAGTATTTCTTCGCAATTTTCACAACCTTGTCGTCGAAACTGTACAGCGTTCTACGGAAACATCAAGGGAGTAAGAGTTAGGTTGGAAGTGGGGTGAAGGATTAGATGAAAAGCGAAAGATGTAAAAGGTGGATGAGGAACTAGGAGTGCAAAACAACAGTGGATTATCGGATCGAATGAAAAGTCTAATAGAAGTATTTCTGATGGACAAAAGAACCGCTGGGTTGATGTACTGTTTGCTGCGAGATTGCCATATAGTGTCTGGGTTCCTTTATCGACCATTTCAAGTGATAAAACTCTGAACTACAAACCTTGACGAGGCCGCACAACATGCAAGCACGGAGCTGTTTTTTGTCTTGCGGTATATGGGGGACTTCTGATGCCATTTATCACTAGAATAAAACGGTGTGGATGATGTTAAAAGTTGAAATGGTATTAGATTCCAGTTGGATCGTTATTGTCGAGGTGTTGTGGGTGGTAACTGAACGGATGCATGGCAACAGTCACGTGGCGAATTAATTAAAGTGTGGATGGACTGTCTATACGTGTTGTGGAATTTTTAGTTAGGTGGGTTTGTCTGTGGTTCTACCTGATGACAAGAAGAACAAGATATGTGGATTGCAAGGTCAAAGTCGATGGTTACAAGAGGGACATGGAGACATGAATTATCTTGTTTATTTGTACATAATGAAGTCGACACACTGCAGGTTGTCAACCGGGATGTGATCATGGATCAGGATCCAAGAAGTAACAAAGAGTGCAATTCACTGTTGTTGTCATCATGGTAGTCAGACTTTGGGTAAGGAACATCCCGTTATACACCAAGGACGTGGCACAATGCGTCACAATCAACACCAGGTTAGAGGGATTGACTGATGACTGAGGCAATGCCGTCAGTATAGATGAGCTATAGTTATAGATGGGGATCAGACAAAGATAGATTGGCCGTGTTTCAGATGACCCTGATACTGTGATGTGGATATGGCTATGCAGTGTAATGTGTGTGGGTGATAGAATGTGATAGATGGGATGAGAGATCAAGGAGAGATGGAGATGGAGAGGGAATGCAAGATGAGATGGATCGCCGATCAGATAAGATGGCCCACATGGCTGCTTGGCTGCGCACTTGGTGGTCCGCATGGCTTGTTCGGGGCGGAGAGTGGAGTGCTGCGTGGGGTGTTCTGGCGGAGTCACGTGGAACGAGTGGGATGAGAAAGCGGGTCCAGCGAAACAAAAAAGTGAAAAAATCAGTTTCAGCCACATTCCCTCTTTCCTTTCCCTTTGCATTGGACTTGGCATTCCCTCTTTCCTCTCTTCCCTCCCTCATTCCCTCTTCTTCATTCCATTCACATTCCCTCCTTTCACTCACTACCCACTACACTACCACATAGCAATGTCTGGCCCTGCGCACTACTCTGACCTCCTCTCCCGTGTCAGCAACTTCTCCATCATAGAGTCAACCCTCAGAGGTAGCCCTCCTCTCCTCGTACCCTCTCACCCTATTCCCTTGACCCTTGACCCTTGATGCTTGATGCTTGCTTCCCCATGCTGCAAGAGATACCCTCATTGCAAGTCCATCTTGCAGCCTTCTTTTTTCTCCTCCCTTCACTTCAACTTGCCTTCATCGCTGCTTGCTGGGGACTTGAACCTATCCTTCAACCCCAACCCCAACCCGCCATTCAGCCTCACGCAATTTCGCACCGGAAACTAACATCACACTTCTCCCTCTTTTTTTTTGCTTCTTGTTTACCTACTACGCACCCCGTTTCGTTTCATTCCTCTACTCCTATTCGCCATCTATAATTATACACGCATCGCATTGCCACGTCATAATCGACTCGCAATATTCAACAGAAGGAGAACAGTTTGCCAATGCCTTCTTCACAACCGAGAAAAAAATCGAAATCGCCAAAGCCCTGGACGAATTCGGTGTCGAATACATAGAACTCACCTCCCCCGCCGCATCGGAGCAGTCGAGACAAGACTGTATCGCCATCGCCAACTTGGGTCTCAAGGCCAAAATCTTGACCCACGTCAGATGTCATATGGACGACGCCAGAATTGCCGTAGAAACTGGTGCGTTGAATTCTTCGTAATTTAAATGTCAATTTCTCTTCTTAAATACACCACCACATGAGTTCTTGTGACTCGCCAATTGCGATCTTGCGGAACACCGACTTTCTAAGTTTAAACACGTCACCTCGAGCCCGCGACTAACAAAGCTCTTACAACCCTTTCGTTGACCCCGTTGTTTAGGCGTGGATGGTCTTGATGTCGTCATCGGAACGTCTTCCATTCTCCGAGAATTCTCACACGGCAAAGACATGAATTACATCACCGAAAGAGCCATCGAAGTCATCAAATTCATCAAATCCAAAGGTTTAGAAGTGCGATTCAGTTCAGAAGATTCATTCAGATCCGATTTAGTCGACTTATTAAACATTTACAAAACTGTTGACAAGGTAATTACATCGACACTTCTTTGTGTGGCAAAACTATTTTCAACAAATCGCCATTTTTGAAAATCTAACCCCATTCCGTTGTCTTTTCCAGCTCGGCGTTAACCGAGTCGGTATTGCTGATACCGTGGGATGTGCCAATCCTCGTCAAGTCTATGAGCTCGTTAGAACTCTCCGCAGTGTTGTCTCGTGTGATATCGAATGCCATTTCCATAATGATACCGGATGTGCTATCGCCAACGCCTATGCTGGTATGCTGATGCTTTTCATCTTTGTGTCGAATGATGACAGTCCATCGACCTCGCTCCCATTCATGTCCATTAATTCATCGTGCTTTCTTTTTTCCGTATTTCTAGCTCTCGAAGCCGGCGCCACCCATATCGATACCTGTGTCCTCGGTATCGGAGAACGAAACGGTATCACCCCTCTCGGTGGTTTGGTAGCCCGTATGTACGCCGCCGACAAGGAATACGTCAAATCCAAATACAATCTTTCCAAGCTCCGTGATCTTGAAAATCTGGTGGCCGAAGCCGTCGAAATTCAAGTCCCGTTCAACAATTACATCACCGGTTACTGCGCCTTCACACACAAAGCCGGTATTCACGCCAAAGCCATTCTGAATAACCCCAGCACCTATGAAATCCTCAAGCCGGAAGATTTCGGGTACGCTTTCCTATCTTTTCCTTTTTTTCTTTGCTTTTAAATGATTATTAGAACTCTTACTGACATGCTCCCCTTCCTCACTCCCAATTAGTATGACCCGATACGTCTCGATCGGTCACCGTCTAACCGGATGGAACGCCGTCAAAAACCGTGTGCAACAGTTAGGCCTCCACCTAACAGACGACCAAATCAAAGCTGTTACAGCCAGAATCAAGGAATTGGCCGATATCAAACCCCAGAGTGTAGAAACCGTTGATATGCTGTTACGAGAGTACCACGACGAAGCTAAAAAAGCCAATGGCACAAACGGTGCCGTCAATGGGAACGGAAAACACGCCAAAGAAGAAGACGAGTCACTGAGGGCGGCTAAAAAAGTTAAAGTGGACGTGGTGGAAGCCAAAGTCGCCGAGAGCGTAGAAAAGTAAAAATAGTCAAAGAACAAAAGGAAAGAAGGGAGCAGACTCACGGAAATAATCGAAAATAAAAACCTTATATTTTTTTTAAACAATAATGTCGATCATCATGGAGAATGGGTACTATCTGTATCACTCTCAAACAAAAGCCCACCACACCAATACACAGAAACAATTTTGGAAATCAAAAAAGTAAACCACCAAAAGAAGAAAAAAGGAAACCAAATTTATATCATTCTTATTATCTGTTTGTATGAACTCTCTGTGAACAACAAGAGCATTCAAAAGTCTGCTTTTACCAATCATAAAACCTTCTGAAACTTTTCCACCCTCCATTCATCATCAAATTAAATCCAAACATCCAACCCAGGAAATCAGTTAATCAAAATCAATCCTCAACATAACATCTTTCACAATTTCACACCTTGTGATTCACAATTCCGGGTATTAACTTCTCCGACTCCAACAATTCCACACTTTACTCACCTCGCGCAATTAAATATCTACAATTTACTTAAAAAAAAAAAAAAAAAAAAAAAAAAAAAAAAAAAACCACGAATCCCGGGTAGCATGATGAACTACTCTTTAATCATCATTCATCATTCGAAATTCATCATTCGAAAATTTTGAACAATTCAGAACAATTCAGGACTCGGGTATCTCGGTATCTCGGTATCTTGGTATTCAAATTCAGATACGCTATTCAAATACACACACACAAAAAAAAAAAGAAATCCTCCATTACGGTTATGATACATTGATACATTGATACATTGGTTCGATTTGTTATAATTTTAGGAAAGTAAGGTTATGCAATTAGGAAAAAAAGAAGTGAAATCGGGTTCTTATAGAAAAAAGAAGAAATAAAAAAAAGGGGGAAGGGATGCTTGAAAAGGTGAAGGAGTGGATACTACGGGGTCAAACGTACGGTATTCAAAGTCTATAATAAAAAAATTTTCTGTTATGGTTATGATATATTAATACATTGATTCGATTTGTTACGTTGATTCGATTTGTTACAATTTTAAAAAGTAAGGTTATGCAATTAGGAAAAAAAGAAGTGAAATCGGGTTCTTATAGAAAAAAAAAGAAAAAATAAAAAAAAGGGGATGCTTGAAAAGGTGAAGGAGTGGATACTACGGGGTCAAATGTGTTGTTTTTGGAAATATAGAATATGAATTTTCGTCGTGGAATTGTTAGGTTAGGTAATTGATTTGATTTAAATTGGTGGAAAAGATGTTGAAATTTGTTTCGTTGTTTCTTTTTTTTTTTTTCTTTTTTTCGTTTTTTTCGTTTTTTTCGGGGGAAATGTTTCGATTTTGGGGAAATTAGAATGAAACTCGAGGTAATCACTTCACCATAACCTTTCACGTTTTCTCTTCTTACGATTCATAATTCTGCGTATTGACTCCTCCAACTCATAAAAATCCACACTTCACTCTCCCCACAAACGTTCTATTTCCATTTCGCCCACAAAAAATCCTCGGTCCCCGGTCCCATGAACCACTCTTTACCGTTTCTCTACCACACCACTTTAAACCCATAAACTCGTGTCCAAATATCCAAATATTTTGAACAAACCATTGGATACACTAGCGCACTCCATAGTCGACTTGAATTTTAAAATTGATTATATTCAGGTAACTTTACGACAAAAGTATTGAAAGTATATACAAAACTGGTCATTATAGTGATTCAGGGTATGATACATTTGATTTATTTGAGTTATTGGTGAAATTTGTACATTTTGTACAAACGAGTTGTGAAGAAGTGAGTTTATGCAAAAAAAAAAAAAAAGAATTTTGAAAAAATGCAATGAACATTTAATGTATGGTATTGATGGACAGTGTACACGTTAAACTCAGGAATCACCGTCGTGGAATTTAATCGATTTGATTTAATTTGGTCGAAAGAATGTCGAAATTCGGATGGGTATCGGCGGGGTGAATTACTCGCTGTTGTTTCTTTTTCTTCCGTTTTCTTTTTTAGTTCTACTTTCTTTTTTTGGAGGAAATTTTTGATTTTGGGGAAGTTAGAAACTGGAGGTAATCACTTCACAACCGCTTCCTTTGATTAACACCATTCTAGGGAGATCGGAACATAACACTTCGAGGTATTCCAGATCTAAACAAAATAGAAAGAATGTAAAAACGAGATGAAGGAGATGGTTAGTTTTAGTCGGGGTGTAGAAAAGGGAGGAAAAAGGAGAAGAAAAAAAAGACGTTACAATCTACTGCTTGCATGTCTGGCGCTGGGGCTGGTAAATTACAGAAAATTAATTGCGAGTCTGAAGAACGTTGTTTCATTAGGGAATTGACTTTAACGGATGTATTCATGTAGTCTACTTTTTTCTTGTCACTGTATTTATATTGATCGTTAGTATCGTTGAATGAATTAGATTGTGGAAAAAAAGAGGGGAAGAGTTAGATTAAGTTTGGGAAGAGGAGATGAAAGAAAGGGGGATACGGACGGGAGTTTTGCTTTGGGTGGTAATGGTGTACCGTAGTTCATGGTAACATGATGCGACGGTGCCGCAAGAAACTACACACGTTAAGAAACAAATGTCAAGGTTGAGATCATCTCTGAATTGGTTTAAATTTCTAAAAATCAAAATAATTCATACCGTGGTACTGATACTTCGACTACGAGTTCTACTCTGCGTCAAACTCTTTTTTCGTTTCCCAATACCAAGGTTCAAACCACTACTACTACTCCCCTGTCCATTTAACGCCGTCGTACTCCCAGCAACAGTTTCACGTTCATTGTTCAAATTCGAACTTGCGTTTGTGTTCCAACTAGCTGTACTGGTTCCGCTTGCCCCGCTTGCCCCGCTGTGTAACCGTTTCAAAAGTTCATGTCGTTCTTGCATTTTGATGGTTTTTTCGTACGCGAATTCGGAAATATCGTAGTCTCCTAGTTCGATTACGTCAGCTTCGGCATCGATTCGAAGTTCTTCCAGGGAAAGTTTTAATTGTTGTTTCATGAGAATCGAGTTGTCGGTTAATTCTGTCAAATTTAAGGGAAAGTAAGTTAGATGCAATAATTTAGATGATCTTGGGATGCAATGGTTCAAAGGAACGGCGTTGATCTGACTTACGGGCTATCGCGAATATCCGCAATTTACATTTTCGCCAGACAGCATGTCGTTTTAATAACCAGGGCAGTAGCGTCAAAATACCGCCGTCGTGGACGATCCTATGTACCCATGGAGTTACATTCTAATTGCTGACACAAAAGAAGTAACAATAAATATGGACGTACCAATACACGTCAATGTTTCCGTACTGAGTTTCATCATTTAAGGGGAATGACCGAACTCCTTTTAAAATGATTGCCACTTTATCGAAAGCAATGACGTTTCGAATAATTTCTATAGATGTTTCAGTCAGCGTTGTTATCAGTGACAGCAGAATTACCATTTGCTCGCAAACATAGAAAAAGAATAAAACCCACCGACAAATTGTTCACTTTTCTTAACGTCATTTAAACGTTCCGGAAACCCCAGTAGTACTGTGTTTGGTCTCAATACACCGATACCAGCCGCCTGTATATTTATGTTGAAATGAGATATTGTGTGACCGCCGCAGTGATATGCCTGAACGTACCTGAATTGAATGAGTCACCCCAGTTTGGAGGTCTTTACAAATCAAAACTTCGCCAAATCCTTCTACCTGATGTTCGACAAGTAAATCGCGTAACCGCTGGAAGAACAAGGTAATGTCAAAAACTCGGTAAAATCAATAAGCCAAAGTCCCAATGGCAACTCTACCTGATTGACCGCTTTATATTGACTTCGCCCAACAATGTCTTTGAACTCTCCGACCATAATCGAGCATACAATCGTCAAGCCGCCGCCTTTTCGCAATTGCGAAAGAAATGATAGAATGTGAGGGTAAGACGGATTTAAGTACGTTTGGTCGTTTAAAGATGGCTGTGAAGAATTGGGATCTTCGAGAGGAATGAATGCGATAATTTGAGGTCTAAGAAGACACTCAATGAGTCGTCTTGGATGGAGTAAACAGATAAATTTAAGTAAACAAACCTCCAATTCCTCACATGAACCATTTCATTCTCCACTTTCCTTTCCAAATTAATCAACCCCCTTTGGGCGACATGTAATTCGAGAGCCTCAACTCCGTCGCCCCAACTCACTCGGGCGCCGGTATACTCAACATATTTGTATAATAAGATTACTACTACCAACAGTATAATTGCGACAAACCAGTTGATAAGGAACATGAAAACAAGACAAAATAAAGATCCAAGAAGAGAAAGCGAAAAGTGATAATGCTTGAAAGTCGGTCGCCAATTCGGTGATTTAATGAAAGAGAGGAGTGCGCAAGATGAATTGAGGGATGTGTACGTTACGAGGAATGTCATTGTTGTAGCTGTGGGCGGTCAAAAGAACAACCAATAATGGCCGTCAGTATCTCACAAGCGTTAGTTAACCAGCGACTGTACTTACCAGGTGCCATAATATCCAAATCCCCGATCATTACCGTTATCCATGCAACTAAGAAAGTGACAATAATGGCCCTTCTGGGTTCACCTTTTTCCTCCAACTTTAGTCGTCGCAGAATGGGGATGATCTCATCCTTTGCCAAAGCCTGCAGAATTCTCGGAGCTCCAGTGAAACATTGTAGACTTGCTCCTAAACTACTCAAAAGACAACCGATCAAAGTAACAACTGGGTGAGGCCAAGAAATGGTCGCAACTAGTAAGCCTGATTCGGGCTTCTTCGTGCGAAGGAGTGGACCGGAAACGACTGAACCAAAGAGAAGGATGAAAAGGGTATCTGGTACGAGTCACACATAGGCACAAATTGATATTTAGCGTTTGTGTGCATATGCAGTTATTCTGAAAAGTAAATGACAGTACATATCAAACCCGAAAATGCGATAGCTGAAAATGTTCCTTTCGGTATAGACTTTGCCGGATTCCTCAGAGAACCACTCTTATTGGCGCCAGCCATGATTCCTAGAAAACATAACTTTTAAATACCATTCTACCTATATGCCGAATACGCAAAAAACAGAAACGCACCCGTAACACAAGGGAAAAAAATCCCGAACAGTCGCAACCAGCTCACGTCGTTCTGGACAATTCCATTGACGTCAGGCTTCTCAAAGCCCGGCCCAAAATTGTTCATTAGATTACTTCGTCCGGGAAATGGCAATATATCCGGATACGTCTCAGATAACCGAGATGACGCGAAGGCGCCGATGAGAATTGAAAATAATGACATAATGACGTAAAGGATGAAGATGAAGGTGAGTCGAGTGATCTATTTTGGTTTCGAAATGCGTCCATAAGTAATGCAAGTAATATCAATGTGCTGTATAGGGCGACTGCTGTGAAAAAAACGAGAATGAAATAATTACAAATTTTAGTCCGATAAACTCAAATAATAACAATATGACTAATATCGCCGTTCCATATACTCGAGCGTTGATAAAAGAATCCGAGAGAGCAATGCTAGGAAACATATCGTTCTGATAAACAATCAAGGATCAATAGCATTAAGCATAGACATTCGTACAAGTGGAGTATACTTGACCAACTAACCGTAATTATCTCAACTGCTCCTAAAACATAAATGCTAATTGCAACACTGGTACTGATATAGAATAAGATTCCTACAGCGCCGCCTAAGTCTCGACCTAACGAGCGAGATATCATGTAATAAGCTCCTCCCGCTACGTTGTGTTCAAGGTTACAGGATATGCATCCGGATGAAAGGGGATGTTAATGAGGAGAATGTAAACGCCGAGCCGATTTGGACAATACTAACGAGCAGTTAATCCATTAGTTGCAATCGCGGACATTGAAATGGTGGTCAAAAGAGTCTTAGTGACATGGTGATTTCAAAATTTGGAAGAAAGTTACAACCGTATTCTGAGATCATCACGGTTAATAAAAGCGACTTACACAGCAGATAGCCATAAGCAAATAAATTAACGTAAATCCCACACCAGCTAATCCGACGATCCAAGTTAACCGAACAAACAAAATAATTCCGAAAACATTTTGAAGGCATGGCAAAAAAACACCGACGATAGTGTTTAGCTGGGAAGTGGATCATTTCAACCGCGATTCGAGAGATGACGAGGAAAAAAAATTATGTTGTTGAAGTTCCAAATAGTGCAAGCACTTGTGAGCTAGATCAACAAATAAAATTATATTGATTCAATTTCATACCTTCAGCTTCTTCATTTTCTTTCCTACTCTCTTAGGTCTGCCAGATGTCGGAGGAATTCCACCGGCCGATTCTATTTTGAGGCGTCAAGGTCACTTACATTCTCAAAAATCGGTTCGTGAAGCATAGCAGAAAGGAGATGAAAAGATTGTCGACGTACGGTCTGTATCCTGGCGTTGTAGATACACGGAGACTGAGTTGCGATTTGAACCATCGTCCTACATTTTCCATTGCCATTCATAATTTGGAAGATAAATCGTGTAAAGATAATATCACACATTAAAATGGACAGGGGATCCGTAAGAACAAAATATAACATAAAGCACCGCCGAAAAAGGCACGGATGAATAATTCTAAGAAGCAGCGACTTACCTCATACAACATCAAATTGCTAACAACGCTAGTCCTTGTCCCTTCATTGAGCAATTCATACTGTTCAACCACTACATTCCCATCCTCCCTCTTTTTATAGCTGCCAATGCTGCTACTTCCATGGTGACTACTGCCACTTTCAGTTGAACTTTTTAAGCCGTTCAAATGCAGAACAGACTGTAACTGTACAGGCCCTTGGGAAGAGGATGAATGCTGGGCAGGAATTGAATGAGATCGATTTCCAATGATTCCATCATGGGTCTTATTTGACTGTGTAATTTCGTCATCATCCATCCCAGCGAATAGCGATGCAACTGTTGGCACTGGACTTCGTATCGATGGTGAAGGACCCAGGCTAAATCGAACATGATGGTTTGTATTAGATGGAGATTGATTGACTTCTTGATTTGACATTTGATTGATCTCTGGCTGTGTATTCAAATAAGTGAATGAATTTGATGAATGACTGAAATGCGAGGGGTTGACTTGCTCTTGATGCTGCGACGGAGTATCGTTATAGGATGGTGACGAAGGATTAAAAGGGATGCCAGTTGAAGAATTTGAAATATCTATATTAGATGAGTGAGAGTGTAAATCTACCGTTTCCATATCAAATCATCAAATGTGGACAGAATTGGAAACTTCAGGAGCATTTGATAACGAACCACTCGGAGATTTCCTTTCTCCAACGTCATCACCATTAATTTCAATGTCCATGTCTAGACTAGGCTCCTCGCATTGTGGTCGGGGAGACGGAGTGAGTTTTTCTTCATCTTCCATCTGCAAGGTAAAGGTTTCGAGTTCAGGAATCAGGATTAGTCGACATGGTCAATTTGTTCGTGGCGGGGCCACCGTTCTGGAACAATTCTAGAACTTTGTTGAGATATCCACTTCAAAAAATTACTACTAGTGGGGAAAATTTATCTTCTGTGGCATAATTCTCTTTAGATATTATTTCTGTATCTTTACTATTATATAAAACGGTCATCTTATATTCTGATAAAACACATAGAGGTATGTCGTCTTTGGGAACACTGTAATCAGGCTGTTCCGCGATGGTTTCTCGACGGATGTTTGAGCCGATGACGAAAATTTGTCCATATATAATGGGTTTCAAGTTCAAAAGTACTTCCTTTGTCCATGCCCAAAGTCTGTCTCAATGATAGCGATCTCTAAAAGTTCCCATCAACAGCGCGCCAAATTAATGACTATTGGTGGTCTGAGGGCGGTTCAGAACACGAAAGTGACGATTGCCAACTGTTACAAAACTCAACAGCACTTTGCAAATGGCTGTATGAATGACGGAATCACGATTGAATAATAGGTAATCCCCACAAGGTTTCTTATGACAGTACGGTGACGTTATGCAAATACCTATTTCCGAGTACGAATGGAGAGATCAGAAAGAAACAGTCAAAGAATTATGAAATTGAACCAACAACGCAGAAGAGAAATTACTATAATCTGTTCCTCATAATCGTCCATATTCAAATTTATTTATCGGCGGAACCCTTTAATTTACAGTTCATTAATTTTGCTAAAGCAACATTATTCATTAACTACGTTAAACTGTTTAACTTTTCAGTTCCATTCTTTAAGCTGCAAGTGCTAAGATCGGGGATATGGTTGTACGTCTAGTAGACGCAGACAGAAGTGCAGTCACCGTGGTGATAAGAATCGTATCCATAGCCGTAGCCGGAGCTATAGTCGTAATCTTTTTAATTGAAGCAAATGTTAACATTCAATCAAAATTGAAAATAACAAGAAAACACGGAATCAGCGCGAAACTCACCATAACCATGTTCATAACCGTAGTCGTGATTGTCATAGCCGTAGCCGGAATCTAAAACAGCAGAAGTTAGAATTTCATTTTTGAATCATAGGCATACTCCAACGGAGATACAAACCGTGAGACTCATAACCATAAGAGTCTTTAGAATCGTAGCCGTAATCTTTGTTGTCATAGCTATAATCTTTGGAGTCGTAGCCGTAATCTTTGGAGTCATAACCGTAGTCCTTGGAGTCATAGCTGTAATCTTTGGAGTCGTATCCATAGTCCTTGGAGTCATAGCCATAATCCTTGGAGTCGTATCCATAGTCCTTAGAATCGTGACCATAGGAATCTTTGGAGTCATAGCCGTAATCCTTGGAGTCGTGACTGTTGTCCTTGGAGTCATAACCATAGTCTTTGGAGTCGTAACCGTAATCTTTGGAATCGTAACTGTAATCCTTGGAGTCGTAACTGTAATCTTTGGAATCGTAACTGTAATCTTTGGAATCGTAACCGTAATCTTTGGAATCGTAACCATAATCCTTAGAATCATAGCCATAATCCTTAGAATCACAGCCATAATCCTTGGAATCATAGCCGTAATCCTTGGAATCGTAACCATAATCCTTGGAGTCATAGCCGTAGTCCTTGGAGTCATAACCGTAGTCCTTGGAGTCGTATCCATAGTCCTTGGAGTCGTATCCATAGTCCTTGGAATCGTGACCATAGGAATCTTTGGAGTCATAGCCATAGTCATGGCTGTAATCCTTGTCGTGCTTATCGTCATCACAACCGTGATTGTGGTGTTTGTCGTCATCATAGCCGTAACTGTGGTGTTTGTCGTCATCATAGCCATAACCGTGATGCTTATCATCATCGTAACCATAACCGTGGTGTTTGTCCTCATCGTAACCATAGCCGTGATGTTTGTCATCATCATGACCATGACCATGGTGTTTATCATCGTCATGACCATGACCATGGCCTTACGATACGCGTAAAGTGACTCGTCAGTGGTCTCATCCATGTAAGGCTAAAAGAGAAATCTTGCCATACATACCTTCTTCTTTTTTGTGGTCATCGCCATAACCGTAATCGACTTCATGTTTGGGGTCTTCCTTAGGAGCTAAAGTATATGAAATTAGTCACATAGTCGATCACAGTTGATCGGGATCCTTGGCGAAAAGACCATGAAAGTGAGCGCGTACCAGGGGCAGATCCGGAGTCGTGGGCGGGAGTGGGGGCAGAGCCAGATTCGGTGTGAGTTTCTTTGAGAGCTTCCATTGCTTTGTTTGGAGTTTTGTGAAGGAGACTTCAAGAGTGTGCTAAAAAATAGTGTTTGTGTAGTGATTTGTTGTGGAGGATACAGCTGTATTTATATGTCTGAAGTCAGGATTGAAGCGGTTCTGTGCTCTTCCGAACTGACTGTTCCGTCACCCATCGCGTGGTTCATCTCCGTGAAGATCATTACTCCAGCTCTCGCTGAGAACAGATTTAAACCCTGGAGCGTAAATGCATAATATGAGACACAGTTAACCTCAATACAATAGCACTGAAATCAGTTTAAGTACGAAGCAGTGGCAGCAAAAATTCAAGAGCCAATGAGATGACTTTTTTAATAATACACTGGGCGTGATTTCAACATACATGGCAAAGCATGTTTGGATATGACTTGTGAGTCAAACATACACTTGGTATTGCATAATGTTGATCCGATGGCAGTGAGGATACCATGAATACCCCTGACCTTGAAGTAGTGCTGGCGTCACAGTGGAAAGGAAAGAAGGCTCATTAGTATCCCAGTCACCACATGAGATAACGAATTAAAAAGTATTCTCATAGATCAGAAATAACGGGGTGTATTGGGGTAGAATACAAGAGATATTTTCCACTATTGACATTCTTCACCGCGGCCATCATGGGGTGCCCAAAAGTGGGAATCTTATACCACAGATGACTTGGAAGCTACTTGAATAAGACTATGCTTTGAAAGTTACAAAAAGTTATTTTCATCATTTTCATGTTTTGTTCTTGCTGAAGATTGCCAGTCAAATTGAGACATAACGACCTCCATCTTGGGATGTCTTCATTCCTCGTCCTCATATCGTTCGCGCACCCTTACAGCAACTATGGAATCGTCGATCCTTTTTGATTTCTGGCAATTATTCTGTGGCAAAGCATGTATCTAAGCTAATAGAGCCTTTCTCATCTCCTCAGGATAGCTCTTCCAGATAAACTTGTTTGCTTTTTCGCCGTTCTTCTCCTGCGGTTAAATAACTGCTGCCCAGATACGTCATTGCTATTTCTCAATCATCAATTCAGCATATTTATACAATAGGACGGGGATTAGAACCAAAAATAAGTCATACACAAATCATATTTCTTTAGTAAAAGACCTTCATGTTCATGTACATTATCTTATTTCTTGCATTTGAGTAATCCATTGCTTATAATTGAAATGTTCCTGGTGAATAAGTTTTAGCACCAAGAGGAAAATGGATGCCCTTCAAGTTTTCATAGTTGAATACTTGGCTGCGATCTTGCCAAGTGCCGATTCCTTGAGCTGAACAGAGATATGAACATGATCGGATAAGATGCACCAGATAGGGAATTAGATCACCATTTGATACGAGAACTCTTTGAAGTGTTTTGCTTATATCGCGTCGACAAGGATAATTGGAGCGTCCTTTTGGTGTCCAATTTCATTCACTCGTAGGAGTTCCACGCACCCGCCGTCAGTCTTTTACTTCCATTGCTCCTGCAATTCTGCCAAAGCTGCTTATCCTCGCATGCCCATATATTCAAAAATCTCGTCCTAAATATAAGAATGTTATCTTCTACTCTCATTCCGCCACACCTCTCGTCGTCCCTCGAAGCGACAACTTCACTTGTGAGTTCGATTCAATCGATTCAGTCCGAGATTACCAATTTGGTGCAATATTATCAATCCATGGGCATATCTATCAATTCTCCTTTATCACACGTTGACATTTCTCCTCAGTCTTCTGGTCGCCGAAATTCCCACGGATCTCAGACTGCACCCTCCGAATGCTCCAAGCTAGATCAACTGAGTGCAATGATACCCACAAAGATAAGCGAATATCTATCTACTTATTCACAACAATTATCAGAGAAACGCTCAAATCGTTTGATTACCCCAAACAATGATACACTTCAGGGTTCGCAGAATCAAATGTTGCGAGACGGGGAGGACGTGCAAGAAGTTGTGCTGAATAAACGTAGGATAATACTTAACGATCTAGTCAAGATACGGAACGTTACCCTTGTATTAAAAGAGTGGGTTGAAAATATTGATAAAGAGTGGGAAGAAATCTGGAGTGGAGGAGAAAATGCTGCTTTGGAGTTTGATGAGATTCATGAAGAAGACGGCAGTTTCGTGTAAATGTCAACTCTAGCGAACCATTTATACATCATTGAATAATACTAGATTATCTAAAAGTATGGAATACGATGATTTGGTTTCCATATAATCTTCCATTCTGTGGCTAGTTGGGGGGTTTGTAAATAAAATGCAATCGAGTTCGGATCATGACTGACACAACATCCAACTCGGCAATGAATTGCAACTAATACGAATATTGCTCACTAAGATAAACAAATTCCGATCGTATAGAACAGTCATGATATCATTTCAAATCTCTGTATACTTATGTCATCGCAGACGTTGAAATACTATCATTACTCATTCCACGCGTTCTTGGGTTCGGAATTCGGATGTGCTGTGTTGAGTTGCCTTTTCTCAACTTAGAAATCGAAGAAAACACATGTATGCTGTAGCTTTCGACAGACTTCATAAACGTTTTGCACCTTAAGACACGCGGTGATAGAAATTACACTATTTTAATATACTTTCGGTCTTCGCGGTGCAGTGACGAATTATGCCATTGATAAAGTAGATAGAGGTAGCGAAATATGCAGAACATATAACCTTCATTTCGTGGACTCTAAGTGGAATTTCAAGGACAGTGTCGGTACAAAAGGTTCAAAAGCTGTTCTGTTCAGGAAAGAAAGACTTGTATTATCTTTTTGACCACATTAATTATAAGTTCACAATAAAGTATAAAATAATGAGAGTTTCGAGCAACGTCACTACCACTTATATTGACGAATGTCTCTATTTCGACCGTAAATTAGATTTTTCTTGGCGCACCCATGTTCATAAATCCCAACCAACTTGATCTCTTGTTCTGATTTGCGCTTGCCACCCGAGCAACATCATTATTCACAATGACATTTTCATCGTTAGTTGATCCCTCTGTGTCATCCACTACTGTCACGTTTGTGCCGCCACCCCTCAATGGTTTGGCTACTCTACCCCATGACCACTCCGAGCTCGGCTGCGTAGGGGTCGTGGAAGAATCTCGAAGCCTTTGACGCAGTTCCGAAAGCTTAGATTCGAAACTGTATATCATGCGGTAAAGGCAAAAATATTAGCTGATGGGGCTAACTCATCGTGAGATGTATTATTCAAAATACCTTTGCTTTTGTGATGCAAGATTGGCTTGGGTCTCCTGCAACATATCTTCTAAATGCTGTATACGCTCATTTCTAGCAATAAGCTTACGCTCGGCGATGGCAATATCTTTCTTGAGGGTGGTATTTTGCTCAACAAGCTAAAGACCAATTTGTCAGCAACCAACATGAATTTGGTATCAGCGATGTTCAAGATACCTGTTTCTGTACACTAGTCAACTGTTCAAGGTTGCGTTCCAAAAACGCCATTTTCTTCTGTGTCGCTTTAATATTATTGTTCTTCAGCATGTTATTATACTGTTCTCTGATTTCGTCCAAGGACAGTTCCAATTCCACAACCTATTGGAATGTTTAGAATTGATTAGGTATCAACACGAGGAAGCGGCGACAACGGCAGAGGGAAGACTAACTTTTTCGCACCGATTTTGTAGATCTCTCATTAACGCTTTCTTCATTGTATCAAATTCGCTCAATTGTGCAGCCATCGTCTTCTTGATCTTTTCTAAATCTTTATCTTTTTCACTTTCCGGCTTCGAGGAATTATTGACTTTTGACAAGGCGGATGCTGCTTCCCGCTTTGCGGACTCGAGTTGAACCTTTCAAAGAAACAGAGACATTAGTATTGAACAATAAAGTATCCTACGAAATATCTTCTGCAGGTACCGTTAAATCTTCAAGCCGTTTCTTCATTTCAGTCTTTTCTGAAGTTAATGAAATCATTTCATCATGTTTCTTTTGTATCTCAGATTTAAGGTCAGCAATTTCTTGCTGTTGAGCGTCCCTTTTAGAAGCATACTGCGACTCCAGTTTTGACTTGAGTTCTTGTAAGTGTTCGGTACCTGAATCGCCAGTTAGGCGCTGTTCTTCCTCTTGAATGGTTTTGTCTGAATACATAAAGGAAATGGGCAACCGACAAAGCAGCAAGCAAATCAAGTTCGGTTAGATAAATCAAGATAAAGGGCGCAATATTGAAATCTCATACCCAGCAACTCTTCATATTCTAATTCCAAACTGGTTATCTTACTCTCCAATTCCTCTTTCTTCTTCAACAACATCTCATTTTCGGTAGAGACAATTTTCATTTTGTCTTGCATCTGATCGACAACATTCTTCGCGTCGCTGAGCTCTTTGAGAATCGCCTTCCGATCCCCGGCCGACAGAGAATCTAAAGAAGCTTGAAGATTCGACGGATCTGATGGTGCCACAGAATCGTCGTAACCGCTGAGGAGGCTATGCAAAGATGAACGGACTTGCTTTTCCTTTTCAGAAATAACGTTCTACGGGGAAGGAAAACTGGATTTAGCAAAATCAAAATCATTGTGTGAATTCGAAATAACCTACATTGGGATCTAACTCAGCCATCATTTGTGCCATCTTCTCTTGCTTTCTCCTTTCTTTATCTCCCTCTTCGGACGCTTTTTTTGCATGTTCCATTTCCGTAATGGTTTTCTATTTAACGAAGACATGTTAATATAGTGAATCTGAAATTTTAAAGAGAGTAAAACCGACCTTTAAATCTTCCATTTGAGTCTCTAACTCCTTGTTCCTTTCTTTTAAATCATCCAAGTTGATTTGATTTTCTTTACTCTCGTACGACACTTTTTCTAATTGCAATTTCAATTCATGAATGCTACTGGTAAGATCCTTATTTTCCTCAAACAATTGTCCTTCGCGCTGTTTCAATATTTCAAGTTCCGAGTTGAGTGTATCGGTAAGCACACGCTGTTTTTCCAGCTCAGATTCCTGCGATACAGCGTAAAAGAACGAGTAAGCACCTTAAATAAGCGCACGGAATCAGGGAGCAATACAATAATAAGTATTTACCTTGGTGCTGATTTCATCCACTAATTCATTCTCTCGTTTCAACCAGTCTTCTTTCTCATCTTCATTGACACCGTTGCTGTCGGCAGTGCGAGTTGTCGAGGCTGCAGAGACGGCGGTAATATCGTTATTGCTTGAAGGCGGGGTGGTACCGGAAGGAGTCTGGTCGGCCGCACCAAACTGATCCGGTGTGACATATTTTTCTGGGGGTACATTCCCTCCTGTAGCAAGAAACAAATGAAGACGACACAAATGTATCATCATTAGTTCAGACTGATCAGCAAGTTCGGCTGCTGAAAAAAACATACCGGAACGCCAGATTTGAACCTCGCCTTCCAAAGCACTGATATAAGCTTGGAAAGTAACGGTTCGCTGTTCGGCTTTTTTGAGGAGAGCTTTAAGTTCAGCCGGCGACAGATCTTGATTAATTTTGGCTTTGTTTTTGATGTTCTTCGCCCTTTCGGACAAAAAGGTCATTTGCATGATCCCACTTAGCAGTAGAGAAGTATATAATTTTACCTCATACCGAAACGCATGGTACTCAATGACTCAGCTTCATTAAATGAGGACGGGGAAGAATTAATAATTAAGGTCGTCCGAGAATTACCACCAAGTGATTCTTGCAAAATTCTTGTCAATTTACTGTCACGGTAGGGAACATGTGTCGACTTTTTAAAGTACGTCAGTTTTCGATAATGGCAGCTATAATAAATCAATGTGTCCACACCTTTCCGTCAGTGAGGGAATTAATGACCATCCCCAAAGCTGTGAGAGACTTGTTGATTTTTTTCGCTTCTTCTAAAGTCTGACCGCTTGCCCCCGTTTTACCAACTTTCTCAGAACCAGCAAGATCAACGAGATAAAGCTTTCCAGATTTGATTGATCCGTCAGCAACATTCTTTTGCGAAATTGTGACGACAAAAATAGAATGAGAACGAGATGACTCTGCATTCATGTCTAACAATATGACAGCGAGGAAATTTAATATCAAAAATAACGGATAATTCGACGCAAAATCAAGACAACGAACTCGTGTATGCAACAACTCGAGCAGCACCACCGCGCCTCATGACTTCATACACTTCATTGACTGAGCTGACGTACACTTCCAATAACCCCTTTACGTATACACCTCTTGATTTTTCTTCATGAATTGGTAAATTATCATTTGATGCTAGTGATGTGAAATTATCAGTTAGTCGATCCGAACAATTACTTTGGACTAGATCCAAGATTGCCAATGGTGTGTAGAGGGATAGAGGGATAACGTACGGTTCAATAAATCTCTAATTTTTTCCATGTAAATTTCCATGTAAGACACCTTAACTGTGAACTCTATGTTCTCTGGAGATTCCAAAATACTGGAGAATATCTGTTCGGTAATACGTGGGATGATACCCTTGAGCTCTGAATTGTCGATATCAGCTCCCTAAACCAATCGCAATAATTAGTCTCGAATCCCAACCAATGCCAGGTTGAATGAATAGAGCGGAGAAGATCAGATAGCCTACCATCATGGTAAAAGTTTTACCGGAACCGGTTTGACCATAAGCAAATACAGTTCCATTATAACCCTTAAGAACATCTACACATATGAACAAACATTGTTATTTATCACCATGGATTATTGAACGAGCGGTCAGTTTCGTTTCAGGCAATGTAGAACTTTGATTACTAAATTAAGGGCAGAGGACTTGACAACAATACCCTACGAAATGATTATAAACATTACAAACCATCAACCGTAGATTTCACGGAATAATTAAAAACTGCTTCCTGGGTTGTGTCTGGGGAGAAAGCTCGATCAAATGTGAAGTTGCCGTTATATTCATTGCCCTATCATTATGCGGTATATATTAGTTCGATCATTAGTTGTAAAGCAGGTTTGTAAATTCAATATAGATTGTATCAATTGGAAAGGCGGATAGCAATGGAACCGGCAACAAACAAAAAATGGTCAACTTTGGCCCAACCGATGTCTATGTCTTTCTGAAACAAGTGGACAAAATAATAATACTAGCAATGTACTAAATGACTTACATCAAAATAAACCGTTTCGCCATTATCATCAAATCTAACGATTACATTACCGCCTTCGGAAATTTCTCGACTGTTTTGCGGTCGAAACCGACAAATAACTTTAATATTATTGCCAGACATAACCTAATAAAACCTGATAGATTGAAAAATTAAGAGATATAATCCATATACATCAGAGAGCGGTGATGTTTGCAAGACAGATATGAGTATTTGGCCCGCAGCCAAGACCGCCGTGGAAAACGGTCACGCAAAGTTAATGATTCCCTCATGACCCGATCTGTTGCAAAGAACCCTTATTATACCACGTCTATTTCTGCTCATCCATTACAATACAACCAATTGATATGCCGCAGAAAATTACATTCTCACGAACACCGATGAAAGAAAAAAGGAAGAAATTCTAAAGATATAACTACATTATGGAAATGAATTGAACAACATGGCACGTCCTGTCTGTACTGTCCGTTACAACAAACGACTCAGCAACGCACGTTTACTTTCGTCCATCTCCTTCCACAGTTCCCCTCTCACAGATTCACTCACATTGACTAACACCCTCTTTAGAGTATTCACAGCTTCATCTGTCAATGTCTGTGGTAAGAAATTTAAAACTAACGCATCAGTTACTGCTGATACCACTTTGCTGAGATGAGTTCCAACTGCCGGATGGCCGCTACCAATACGAAGCAAGCATAAGTAAACTCCGAACATCTACTAAGCCTCAAGAAATTAAGAGTGCTCTTACCTCTTAATCAGTTCTATTAAAAATCCATAGACGTGTTCCGCTTCTTCTTGGTCATTCCTTATGGGTAGTGCTTCGATCCATGACGGAATGACACTATTCACGTCGAATTTAGAATGATTGTACCGGCATATCTTTGCTATTGCTGAAATTGCGTTCTCGCTTGCCATGACGTTAGTTTCGGACCGAGCATCGGCGCCTTGAAGGACTCTGAAAAGGTTGGGGAGTGCGGCTATAGAGTTTTTATCAAAGAGTCAAACTACTGTGTCGAAAGTCAAGAAAACAGGCAATTAAAAACAACACAAACCGGCACAAAAATCTGAAAACCCATCGCCTCCTTTCATCGCAGCCAATCCAGCACCATAACATGCAGCCTGTCTAACATCCTGATTTGGATCTAGGATGCTGTCTAGCAATTTGCCCAAAAATACGTTCGAATATTTCAAACTCAATGCACCAGTGAATTCTATAACATCATCATAAACGCAGATGGCCACTTGACGAGCCTCTGAACGGTGATCATTAAGATAAGTAGTAAGAGTGGGAATCAACTTTTCCAAATATGGTAGGAATGTGGCCCCATGTGTTTTCAGAACGAAATGGATAGATTTCGTAACCTAATCGAGAAATAGTGAGGCTACCTTCTGTTAACGGATGTCATATGTGCGATCCTACCTCGCTTAATACCGCATCTTCGGTAGCTGCTTCGTCTTCCAGAGCTTCTTCCTCTTCAGCGTCAAAATCTGCATCTTTCCGCCGCTCTAGAGGAAAGGAATAAATACTTTACAAAGTTCGCAACTAAAAAGAAAACATCACATACTATCTCTATCATTCAGGCGCTCCATGAATTCCACCAAGGTTGCATCCACAACATTTGTAAACATTTCCATCTGCCGAGAATTCAGACATCCTTCGCCCAACGTTTCCACACAATCGGAAAATGTAACGTATAATTGAAGCACAAAATCTGGATCCAATTCATTCGTGATTGTACTGAGAATCATCTGGCATGCTGTTTGCCACATTTGTGTGACTATGTCTCTCGCTGGAACGGATAACGACGGAAATTATTAACCGATAGTTCAAGCGAAAGCGACGGCAATGCAGACAAGTAAATGAAAAACATACGATAACCGCTGCCAGCCTTCACGACACCGCCCAGAACCTGAGTCACACATGCAGCTGCCGCGTGTCGCACACCGTCATGAAAATAAAATTTCAACAGAGGAACAACTAAATCCATGACTTGCTTGCTATATTCTGTAAATCCGGGACCTAATTCTCTGGCATAACAAATCAACATCTCTACAGCGGTACATTTTTCTTCCAAAACTGTGGTATTGATCCCAAGTTTCTGGCCTTCAATAGTTGCGAATTCCCATCCTTCATCAGGGGAATAATCATCTGCTGATTCTTCAGCTGTGAGTATTGTGAGTAGAAAAAAAGGTAAATAGACAGCCAAGACGCCGGGTAGCAGATGTGAACGCCATGTGTGAACTGAACTTACGATCTAAAATGGCGATATCCGGCTTTAAACTAGCACTATGCAGCAGAGGTGGCATCACATACGGTAGATAAGGAATAAAATCTTGCCCCAATACTTTACACATTCTAGCCCAAACTGCAAGAAGGTACGAAGACTGAGGGTCATCTGGTTCTGTGACGGCCTCTGAAAAGTGTAGTCGTAACAGCGATGTACAATGAGTCAACCAGTTTCAGCGGTTGGTGATAAAATGAGAAAATGCGAACTTTGAATCTCCATTATTAAATCCAAAAAACTCTTTGCATCAGGGCCAAAGACGTCTTTTCCAACAGCCAAAGCTATTCATGCACATCGGGTTAGAACAAAGTTTTTCCTTGTGCTGAGATGTAAAAGACTAACCAATCAAACTGGCACATTCCATGGCCTTTCCTCTCAAAAGTCTAAATTCTGCAGACTTAGCTTCTCGAAGAATTGAGATAAGCCATGGCATAATCGACCCGTAATACTATAGCAATTGTGAATCAATATCGCGGAAAGTTATCGTACGACCCGTAGTTAACATTTACCTTCGCAAACTGATCCTCGGCACTGTCAGCAACAGTAGCAATAGTTGTGATTGCCTGCTCTTGAACGTAAATTTTGCCCTGTTGTAGCAGCGCTACGAGTTTATCGAAAATGGTATCAAGATATGGCAAAATATCCTTCTTGGCTACATGTTCAGCAAAGTTGACAAGGGCAGCGGCTGCGTGGGCTTGAACTCTGCTCAAGAAAGTGTTTCAATGAAATCAACGAAAGAGTTTCATCAAGAGAACAATTGACTACAATTGAAACAAAATACCAACCTGTGTTCATCCGTCATGGCAGTGATAAGTGCCGGTAAAACTTGGGCATGGTACCTTTGCTGCAGAATGGGCTCAAAATCTGTGGCTAACTGACCGAGCGCATTGCATGTTGCGTATCGAACTCGGATATGTGGATCACGAATGAACGGAATGATCATCCTAAATAGCAGAAATATAGCCGGCGGTCAACTTTCGGTTATCAACGACCCAGCCGTAAAGCATTCAGTCTAATACTTACTGTAAAACTTTCCCCAATTCAGGCTCCATAAATTTTTGACAACCCTCGCCAATGGCGCTTACAGCCATTAAAGCAGCATGTCGTTGCTGCCATGCCTGAGAGCCAAGCATTTGAGGAATGAGAGCAAATGAAACGGGGATAACAGATTTTCCACCCAATGACCGTGCAATCCGATCCATCGCCTGCTCGCCGACGACGTAATTTTCTGTTTCGTCATCATCTTCAAGCTATAAACAATTCAAGCGAATATCAGTAAAATCCATCGAATCGATAACAAGCAGTTTAATATTACGTCGTCAGTGGTCGCCCATGAAGGGTCATCGTCCAACTCAGCCATCATCTGGAAACAAATCGGAATAACTTCTTGACAAAAATTTGGAGTTTGCTTGCGCACCATGCTTGGAGCAGCATCCGCAATGGACAATAATAATTCAAGGGCTGTCTGCCTAGTACCTATACATGTGTCGGTTACATAGGAGATGTGAATTACAGCCGGTGGTGGACATATCTAGTGATCAAATTCAAGTTGGCGATACTCACTGTTTTCTAAGTCGCCGTTCTTCAATATTTGCATGACAAACATTAGGAGATCCCCCATAATCGGTCTAAATAATTTTGGCAAAGATTCCGCCAGTTCGATCAAAGATGAAAATGCTTCTGATAAATTATCTTCATCTCCTTCGCTCGACAACGGGGGAAGCACATTAAGAATAGACAACATGAGTTGTTGGGCGGTTTCAGATTTAGAGGTATTCGCCTCAAGCAGAAAAGTTACAGCAGCACGAAGTGCAGCAACTCGAACCTGAAGTGAATATGGTCAAAGTCAAGACGCTTGCAAACGAACGGTGTTCTCGGTAGTAACTAACCTCCTTGACTTCTTGCGCACTTAAACTATTTTCGAAAATCGGCTTTACGGCTGACATATCAATTACACCGCCGGCGATTAATCTTGGAACTGATGTGAAGATTCTATACGCCGATTCTCTAAATTCAGCTTGCGGAGACTTAACACAATCAAACATTACAGGTAATAACTTCTGCCACGGTTCGTTTCGAAGCAGATGAGCTTTAGCTACTTCAGCTATCGTATCGCATAATTTTCGTCTAACATTTGACACTGGTTCTTTGGCTAGGGCCGATAACAATTCGTCAAGACAATATTGTCGGGTTGCCGGCGAAACAACGAATTGCAGTTGGGTGTGAGATTGGTTGCCATCTGACGACGGCATTGGTTTCAAGGCAATTCGACGGTACAGAATTGCAGCGAATGAACGTAACTAATAATCGTGATAATATATAGATGTCAAATTAAAATAAGTAAAACTGATAACGCCAAAAGATTTAAAAGTTCAATGAAACGTAATCTTGACACCAACAATAGCGTCACCATTTGTCCTCAAAAGGTACACCAATCCGGCCAATAGTATATCGGGATGCGATGCGATCCAGTAGGAATTCAGATGTTCCTCCGCTTGAGATAATACAGCACTGTCAGAGGAGGCCAGCTGGGTGAGTGTCAATGTCAGCTGTTGGACAGTTTCAGGGTTGAAATTCGGGATTGGTGGTGTCACTGGAGGACTCATTGCGTTAAGAGGGTTTAGAAAAGAACAATTATTGAAAGAACGATATTGAATAACGTTCGCCTCTGCAACACTTTTGCACCAAGTTGCCTTATGTCAATCACCGAAATGTGCATTCAAGATCACGGGGGCGTTGTCAACGACAACTAACCGCGCTACAAACCGCGAATGTGGCCGAGTCCCATCTATCGTCTCCATTTCTACACATTAATTAGCTTCTCGGTTTATAGAGAGAACGAAATATGTGACACGTTGATTACTATATTCTACCCATTCAATCTAAATCTACCATATCTATCGAAAACTGTATGCATTGGCGTGTGCATTGCCATTAGTATCCTTCTATCTTTGCGATAGTTTTGCCCAATAATACTAGCGGACTTGCCTTTAGCCAGATCAAATTAATTGGCTTGGTAAAGTACGAAATAGAGATATTGATGAATAATGAGTATTTGAACAGAGATGACACGACCATTACTAGTAGAGCATTCCCTCGTAAAGCATTCGACCGCATACTTGAGCGACAAAAGCCACCTCTTAGTACAATGACAAGTAGGAGCGACCGAGAAACAAGTATATTTAATCGCAGTGGCTGACAAAATTTTACCTTGGGTGTGCACAGAAGAGACGATCCTAATACCAATGGTCTCCAAAAATTTGGCGAACCCCATAGTGTGGTCCGGGAAGTGAAGGTGCGAATGGCCATTGGAATTACGTATTTCGCCCGCGGCTGTACTATCACGCAATAGAATTATTGCGGATATAGATAATATGATTACGATGTGTTGATGCAAAAATGGGATAATGCCGATTCTCGATTAAACTAAAATGTATACACTATTTTAAATACATTTGCTAATTTATCTTGGATAGATTTTATATAGATTTTATATGAATTTTATATTCGATATATCCGCGGTGAAAGGGAGCAAGCACATCTTTCAAGAAAGTTGGACACCAGACATTTCGGCTTTGTGAGTGAATAGACTGATAAAAAGTTGTGGTATTATACACATACTTATCAGTTTATTTATTTAAGAATTAGAGTGAAATGTAACATAGTTCAAGCTGTAATACGAAGGTTGCAAATAGTCACTTTCGAAGGGCAGCTCTTAGCAACCTTCGTGACTCTATTTTTAGACTGAGCAGTGAACGTCAAAATATGATATTTTTCGAAACTTTGAGCAATTCAATTAACTACACTTTTTGGGGAGAAAGTAGACAACCTTTAAGCGTAGAAATTTTACGATGTATTTCTAATTGATTTAACTCTGTTCCTTAGTTCGGACAAATCTCAGTAGAATGGTCTGATTCTCTGAATGTCCTGAAATCATCAAATTAGATAACAGCATGTAGGCTCCAAAGGTTCTCAAATTGAGAAAGTTAAGGGTTGACTGTTCTCTTGAGATCACAATAATGCAGTTTATTTCATCATGGAGGTCAGAGGAATGAAATTTCGGTCCGACACGCGAGAAACGGCAACAACCCATCTGAGACATGAGCTGAAGTGGAACAGTCAATTGGAACAGCGGACGCAACCGCTTCTTTCATTAATTCAAGAGTATAAATTCCGACGGCTTCCTTCCATGAATTTTCGTAGTCACAAATACTTTCACTTCATTCATCTCTCTAAATCGTCGCAAACTAGCAAATCAATAAAATGGAAGCAATCAAGGAAACCCACGTAGAATCTGGTTCTGCCCCCACTCCTGCTCATGACACCGGCTCTGCCCCTGCTCCTGCCCACGATTTTGGGTCAGCCCCCAGTACGTGATCTATTAATATTTCTGTTATGGTGAATGAATTTCCTCTGTTGAACTCGGTGAAGCTGACATAATTTGATCTCCTTGTATATTAGCCCCTAAAGAAGACAACAAACACGATGTAGATTACGGATATGGCAATGACCACAAGAAAGACGAAGGTGTGCTGTACAGTTTCTTCTCTTGATCACCAGCGGCGGCATTAACCGGTCTCTTTTCTGCATACCTCCTGTGACGCGCCCATAAGGTCATAATTACGGTTATGAGGACGATAAGCACCAGGATTCTGGTTGCGATAATGATAAAGACTACGGTCATGACTCCAAGGATTACGGGTACGACTCCAAAGACAACGGACATGACTCCAAGGATTATGGCTATGATTCATATGACTCCAAAGACTACGGTTACTCCAAAGATTCCTATGGTGAAGAATCCAAGGACTACGGTTACGGAGAAGAATCCAAAGACTCCTATGCCGAAGAATCTAAAGATTACGGTTACGGTGAAGAATCCAAGGACTATGGCTATGACTCCAAAGATTCCTATGGTGAGGAATCTAAAGATTACAGTTACGGTGAAGAATCCAAAGATTACGGTTATGGCGAAGAATCCAAGGATTACGGCTATGACTCCAAAGATTACGGTTACGGTGAAGAATCCAAGGACTATGGCTATGACTCCAAAGATTCCTATGGTGAGGAATCTAAAGATTACAGTTACGGTGAAGAATCCAAAGATTACGGTTATGGCGAAGAATCCAAGGATTACGGCTATGACTCCAAAGATTCTTATGGTGAAGAATCCAAAGATTACGGTTATGGCGAAGAATCCAAGGATTACGGCTATGACTCCAAAGATTCCTATGGTGAAGAATCTAAAGATTACGGTTACGGTGAAGAATCTAAAGATTATGGTTACGGTGAAGAATCCAAGGATTACGGCTATGACTCCAAAGATTCTTATGGTGAAGAATCCAAAGATTACGGTTATGGCGAAGAATCCAAGGACTATGGCTATGACTCCAAAGATTCCTATGGTGAAGAATCTAAAGATTACGGTTATGACACCTACGACTCCAAGGATTACGGATATGATTCCAAGGACTCATATGGTTATGAATCTAAAGATTACGGTTATGACACCTACGACTCCAAGGATTACGGATATGATTCCAAGGACTCATATGGTTATGAATCACACGGTTTGTATTCCTAAAAGCATTAACTTCAATAGAGATTTCCCCTAATACAATTCAATCCATTATAGATTCCGGATACGGATATGACTCGCACGATTATGAATCCAAGGATAGCTATGACTACGGTTATGACCAAGGATACGGTAAATTTAATCTCTCTTAGTTAATTTTTTATATTCAGAACGCTAACGACTTGAATTTATTCCATTCGCCAGACTACGATTACAGCTCTGGATACAGCTACGACTCTTACGCCCACGGAGACTATTCCGTCTGTGTTTGCTAAACATGCCGATACAGCATCTCCCGTCGCCGTCGCGGCTTAACTAAACGGAACTGAAAACAAAAAATGAAAAGACAAAAACATGAGATTTTGTACAAACTTTTACTTGACTGTTATATCAAATCAACTGTCATTTTTTCTAGAACCCATACAGATAAATAAAAATGATGGTTCCAGAAAATACACAAAATTGAAATACTTCAACTTGTCGCGACTCTCTAATTTTCATTTGTCATGAAAACTAATGCAGCAAATTAATCGTCATGCTAGCTTCTACGTGTTTAGATTTCATCCGACTTGAACATATCCCTCATTTTATTTTTCATATTAGTTTTCGATTTGTCCTCACTCTAACCAGCATTCTCTAAAAACTTTGATTAGTTAGCTGTAATATTATTATCGCCAAGGAACTTAATGATGCGCAATCATTAAAGCATCAAGTCACACTATCAAACTGTTTCTCAGTGTTCATCGTTTGATAGTTGATACATGAGTGTCGACAGGTGTCGACGACTTGACGGTTAAACTAGTGTCAAATTGCATAAAAATGTCAATCACTAAGATAGACTAAATTAGTTCATTTGAGACAATGTGATGTTTGCAGACACTGGCAATAACGGCGTCGGACACTCGCGAATCAACGATGCATACCGCACACTTCCGTTGTATGAATCGCTTATGATCGTGTCGAAAATGATTATGCATACGATGGCGGATGATAACGGAATTGATTAGAGGTGTTTGCAGCTGTATGGAACTTGTGAAGGTGGATTATGGTGTTCAAATTGTTTTGCGAAGTGGAAACAGCGAACGAAGACCAGATTGGCGCCGACGGACATCGATTTAATTAGGAACTGGATACTCAGTTGAGACTTATAACTTAAAACTATATTTGAATGATTAGATCAAATCAACAGTCTTTGGGAGTTACGTTATAACAAATATTTTGGGGAGCTAATAATGACATAAACTACAAATACATGAGAAAAAAAAAAAGAAAAGGGATCAACACATAACACATATAGAAACTTAAATTTTCTATTATCCTAAATCGAACGATTTGAATCTTGCTCTTTAAGAACACGATCTTGATTTTAATACATTAATAACTAAACCTATATAACCTTACGCCACTAAATGTCTATATTCCTATTCATTAAGCATACAGTCCGTTGTTCTGATTTATTCCATCACATCACCCAAGTCAATATTCTTTTGACCTTCACCATTGTTTCTAAGTGCGACGATAACGCTGCACATTTGAACAACTTTGCGAACTTTCTCTGCGTTAATTTTGTACCGTTTGTCAACGGCGACTCTGTGTTGCTTTTCGAGTAACTTTCTTCGTCTTGAAGGAACGGGCCAGGCAGTTGCAGTGAATTTGAAGGACCATTGTTTGAAAATGAAAACTTTGACAAGATCGAGAAGGGCCATGACGATGACAGAGATACACATGATAGAGATACCTATAAAATTAAACATTGCCGTTAGAGAAACCTTCGACGTAATCTAATTACAAATTACTACATACCCCAAGCCCAACCGATCGGTTCAGCGATGTGCGGGATACCAAAGATACTCATGAACATAGCAAAAACCTGAGTACCACCGACGGCAATTGTGAATAACCAACTTGGAGGACTCAACCAAAAGTAGGTGCCAACACGAGTACTGAAGATGACAAAGTGAGGGCAAGAACTGATTTGAAGGTACAGAACAGTTTGCAATTCAGCTTTAGTCAAACCGAGCGCATCACCAACCCAATAGTGAGCGAAACTAGCGAGGGTGAGGAGAATAGCGAGAACGGTAGACAAGAACATCAATTGACCGAGACGCCATTTATCAGGACGTTTTGAGATTTTAGCGTTATCGACAGCAATGACAAGGGTAGCAATATCGTTGAGCACAGCAATAAGGATAAGAAGCTTAGCCGGGAGGGTGAAGTCGTAAGCGAGAATGGAGCAGAAGAAGAAGATAAGAATGTGGATGGTGGAAGTGATACGGTAGATGGCATACGATCGCATACGTTGGAAAATGGCACGAGATTCTTTGATGCCGTCGACGATGGTGGAAAGACCGGGAGCGAGGAGCACAATATCAGCAGCAGAGCGGGCGGCGTCGGTACAACCGTGGACAGCAATACCGACATTAGCTTTCTTCAAGGCAGGAGCGTCATTGACACCGTCACTGTAAGAGAGGCCAGTTAGCACGTAGTGTCACCAATGGCGTTCATAAACTAGACGCTATTACATACCCAGTCATACCAACCAAGCGACCTTGAAGTTGCAATAATTCGACGACTCTGTATTTGTGTTCTGGAATAACTTGACCGAAACCATCACTCTTCAAACAACGACGGGTCAATTCCATATCATCAGCCTTAGGATCGATCAATTTCTGAGCGTTCAAAATACATCTTTGCATTCCCAATCGTCTTGCGACTTCTTTACCAATAATGACTTGATCACCAGTAATCATTTTAACATCAACGCCCATTTTAGCACATTCTTTAATAGTTTCGGCAGAATCGGGACGAGGAGGATCCAATAAAGAAATAAGACCGATGAGTTCCCAACCAGATTCGCAGTTAGGGTTAGTTTTGGCAACACCGAGAGCACGGAGACCACGTTGAGCGAAATCGATAACAGCGCGTTCGGCTTCCTTGTGTCCACCGACTAACTTGATGATGACTTGAGGAGCACCTTTAACACATTGGAATTTTTCACCGGTGACGTCGTTGGTAACATGAGCTTGAGTATATTTGGTAGAGGGATTGAAAGGAAGGAACTTGTTGATGGTGTAACCGGGAACGTGATGTTCTTGACCTTGGGGTAAGTTCTTGAGAATTTCGACACGTTCAAGGGCGGCGGTACGAGTAGCAAATTCAATAGGATCACGAGCACCAGGTTCGGAAGCCAAGTGAGCATGCAAAAGCAAATCTTGTTCAGTCCATGAACCAGAGAGGTAAGGAACGTCGAAAGTAAGTTCGTTAAGGGTGAGAGTACCGGTCTTATCGGAACAAAGGATAGAAACGGAAGCAAATTCTTCAATAGCGGGCAAACGTTTGACGATAACTTCTTTCTGAGCGAGTTTCTTTGCGCCGACGGCCATAGTCACGGATAAGACTGTGGGCAAACCGATAGGAATAGCAGCGATAGTGAGGGTCAACACTTCGAGCAAGATATCCTTGAAGTTCTGACGATTTTGAACAAGTTTGACGACGAGAATGATACCGGCAAAGAAAACAGTGATGATAATCAGGAAATTTCCGATAGCCCCAACAATCTTCTGGAAATGACCTTGTTCGTTGGTGATGGAAATAAGATTTGCAGCACGGCCGATGAAGGTATTACCACCAGTTTTAGCGACGACAGCAAGCATTTGACCTTGTTTGATAACCGAAGACGAGTAGACAATATCTCCTTCGCCACGATCTACGGGTAAAGATTCTCCTGTCAAAGCGGCTTGATCCACTTGAAGCTTGGAATCAGTTTTGGCTCCAGTGGAGTCAACACCCAACAGACGACAATCGGCCGGGACGATGTCACCAAGACGTAAAATGAGAATGTCACCAGGAACAAGCTCACGAGTATCAATTTCAATGAGTTGGCTGTTACGGAAGACACGGGTTTTCGTGGCAAGATTGGCTTTCAATGCATCCAAAGCATTTTCAGCTTTACTTTCTTCATGAAAACCAATGAAAGCGTTGACGAATAGAAGACCGACCATAATACCGAAATCAATCTGTATTGTGTGAGTGCACAAGATGGAAGCCATTGTCAATAATATTGATAGCACAGATAAGTTAAATGGATAAGGGAATAGAACCGGACCCATTGTTGTAAGACACCAGCTAAAATACAAGTGATTTCGATCAAATAGGAAATGGGACCAGTAAAATAAAGTAAGAATCGCTTGAGGGGGGAGATCCTTTGCTCAGCAATTTCTGTTTTCATTATTCGTCACAGAAAGAAATAGTTAGGTCTTGAATACCCTTCATAAGAACGAAAACCTCAGGGATAGCGTACCATTGAACCCAAAGTTTGCCAATCTGTCCGATACTTCGGCGTCCGACAAACCAGACTTGAAGTCGGTTTGGAGCAACCTTTCTGTTTCTTCATCGATGTCGTCTACAGCAATGTGTTCTTCTTCTGGAACATCGAGTTCTTTCTTCTCATCATTCTCCGAACGCTCATTAATTTCAATTTTATGGAGGTTAAGTGATTCTGAATGGATAAATCCAACGGTTGATATAAGGGAACGAGGTAATGAGAAATCGTATATAAATAGATCATCAGTTGGATTGACAATAGGTGTCACACAATGGGGAGGGCACACAAGCGCGAGGACGAAAAAATTTTCCGGCACGTGGTCGTATCGATCCGATTTGGAGTTAAGCGATTATTGATAACAGATAACAGAATGCCGTTATCAAAATGGAAGTTTTTCGAACCAAACATAAGGTAGCAAGAGGTTGAGGATGCACCAGACGAAATAGACATCATGTGAATAGGATGAAGCAAAGAGGAATAGTAAAGTCAAAGTCAGAAACATGTCCAGCAGAAAGTCAATTGCCAAGGAGCGTGTAAACAAAGCTCAGAAAAAAAATATGCTTTCTCGGCTCTTTTACATAACGAAGGCAAAGAGCGAAATAACAGACGACATACCGTTTTCGACCATTGTGGGTGCGAATTCTATGAATTATAAAGATGTGGGGATTTCAAGAATAAAAAGTCCGATACCAGATAAAAAAGGGGAGGGGAGGGAGGGGGAGGAGAAGAAGGGGGAATTGAGAGTGAGAACGATTAGAGGGATAGGGGGAAGGTGAACCTCTGCGAGAGAGAGAGAGGAGAGGGAGGGACGACGAGGGATGGAGGGATGGGTGAGGGAGGGGGGTGGTGGTATTTCTAGGGGATTTGTAGTGTGATGGGTGTGTGGGGTTTGGATGGCGCGACAATCGACAAAAAACCAATTTCGACCTGCTCGCATTGTCTCTGCCGAACGCTTGCCAGGGGGCCATTCAATCTTGCTATTAAAATTAAATATTTCCCCTGCGCAACCCTCGGCGACGCAACACCTTCGGCCCTCGGCTGTTTCGGGTGCTGCCTCGGCCTATTTGCTCGGCTATTGCTCGGCTATTGCTCGGTTATTTCCTGCCACAAAACCTTTATCATCGTATTATCAGGGATCCATGACAACAATTACACTCCCCTGCAATTCAGTGTTCAGGTCCAGATGGCTTGCGGCCCGGGTTACCACCGCACCTCGTGGTGTCCACTCCATATTCGGCTCATATTGGTCTCATAGAGCCATGCATACTCAAACAACACGCGTGCAACCCGCGCAGACGGCAGCCAGCCAATCAGATCGTCGCAAAGGAACACGTTCTCCCGGTGCACCTTCCCGCAACTTCCTCATGGCTCCGTCACTTTGGAACCAAAGTCGAATTTGACTTCTCCCGTGCGATTAAACAATGTTTCGAAAACTTGTTTCAAGAACCCCCAAATGTATCACCAGACTTTTCTACTCTCTTGCCATCTGATTACCACACTCTTCCCTTATTTTTCTCAGAACTTCTGACATCATTCCATTCTCTCGTGATAATTATCTGCTATCAGTTCTCTTGCGCCCAGCCAGCCGCGCACATTGACCTGCAACACGTAGCAGACCCGCAAAGGAAAGCGACACACGGGCCACACCAATTCAACGAATCAAATAGAAGAAACAAATATCCGTCAAATTACCGAGAAATAGCTTCACAGCCTCCCTCCTTGCCCCGTTTTTGTGCGCATTGATGTAATTATCCTCCGAAATAAGAAAACAATTAATTACTTCATAAATATTCATAGCACCGGGTGACTAATTCCTACAATAAAGACAACAGCATATGCTATCACATCAATTGTTCACTGTTCCCGGTTTTGTTCTTCCCTTATTTCCATTCAAGTCCACGATTTCTGTAGCAACAATTCATAGAACAGTCACTCTTAGACGATAGAACCGTGATAGAACTTTAGCAAAGGTCCTATGCAGAATCAGTGCTATATCCCGATATTATTAATCAATTCTTCATTGCTCGGCCATTTGCGGCTTCCCGCGGTCGCGGGCAAGTCGGCAGTCTGGCACGGATCATACCGAAACATCACCCAACCCGAAACCGAAATTAAACAATGTTTCGTTCCCGATCCCGAACCCAGTCCAGCTCCCTTCGTCATTTCGTCATCTCGTCCTCCGCGTAAGGGAAATCCTCACATCTATTCATAAACGAGAATATTCGCCATCCCCTCGTTTTTGCACGAGTATTTTAATTTTCTAGAAACCCGGATAACCTAAAATGAGTTTATTCATCACAATCATCTGTTTCGATTCCACATTCCTTCTACAATTTTATTAATAATCTCATTTTGATGTCATTCTCTTAAATTTAATGCGGCTACGATTGTTGTTATCTACTGCATCTAAGTACATCCTAGTATAGACGCATTCACTGTTTTTACTTTTTGCCCTTTATCTGATGAGCCTCGCCTTGTATCTTATCTTTTACGTTTAATTCGCATTGGTTGTTCGCCCTGTTATTAGAGTTTATCGCCATGACGTCTTGTATGTACTTGAATTGTCGTGGCCAAGAAGACATGCATTAAATTTTCGATTTCGATTTAATTTGTCTAGAGAATAGATCACTTATTAATCTGTACCAACTCAGGTGAAGACAATGTTTTGAAACATAATGGAAATAATGACGAGTAAATCAGCAGTTTTCACAAAATTAATTTATTTCTAAGTTCCAAACTATTCATTTGTTTGTCTCACAGACATCATATCACAGCGTAACAAATGCCATCGCCGTAGCTATCCAGTGTCTGTCTCTCGTTCACACTCTGTTAAATACAAATCATACTACTAATATCAATTGTTCGGGTATCATTAAATTCGACTATTAAGGAATATTATCCCCACTGTAATAACATAGACATATGTTAGGTGACCTTGTACAGTCAAAAGGAAAGACAGAGAAAAGAAACCAAGAATTACCAAATCCAACAACCATCTTCCTTCATTCTTCATTGTGGTCGTAACGTATTCCAGAGCTTTCATTTTATCCATTTTTTCTTGCTTTGCGGCATCATCTGATTGTCCGGAATAAGTGACAAGAATATCGACCAAAGCCTCGAGTACTGTTTTTTGCATAGACTTTGCGTCTCTGTAGAAGAATTTGACAATTACAAATTGATTTTTGAGCGACCAGAGAATAATGTATATGCGGATATGATGAATGGAGGAATAATACAAACCCACACAAATAAACTTTTCCGCCAAGTTCTTTCACAATCTTGTATACTTCTTTGCCGTGTTTCTTCATCTCGTCCGTAACATATTTGGTATATTTTTGCTCCCCACTAGAATCAGTTTTTTCATATCTTGAGAACGAAACGTGATAATTGGCTTTTCTTTCGCTTGCACCAGAGTTAAAAAATGTAACTAATTCTTCGACTTCATTCTTAAACAACCAATCCTTTTCGGGGTGTCTACATCCAAAGAATACTTCGACATTGCCATGCCCTTGCCCTCGTCCATTTTGCAATTTTTCGGCAATCTTTTTTTGTTCAGCTCGGTGTCTCAAGAACCCCATGAAAGGTGCAATCCCAGTGCCTGGTCCAATAAGAATCATCGGGGTATCAAGTGATGATGGAAGATGGAAAAAGTGTGCAGGGTACGGGAAAATTGGGAGATAAGTGTCTGTAGGTGGTGCCGTCATGGCCTGAGAGGGAGAAAACGAGTCGGCAGTTGAAGCAGTGAACGAAGGATACGACAGGAGTGCATCTATGTAAGGCGTTGCGATACCGTGGCGGGTCGCAGGAGAAGTAGAGGTAGACGCAGCAGTAGGTGGTGAAGGAACATTATGAACAACGACATTAAACAGAATCGACAAAATGTTTGAATCTTTCAATGGGGTCGATGTGAGAGAATAATACCGTGGTGACAACGGCATGAGTATGGACAATAACTTGGACAGTCCCAAAATTGGGATACGGATGTTCGGGAAAGTAGTCAGAATGGTGAGTAGTGTGGGCGCGGACTCTTTCAGCGCTGTATACGATTTGGCGCCTAAGGTGGGGTAATATTCAGGTTAAATAATGAGTGGAGCCTCGAATATGCTGCAAGGATAAGGACACAGACCTTCTCTAGAACAAAGCCATAACAGCTTTTTCTTCTCTTCTTCGTCCTCCGTAAATTCTGCCAAAACTCTAAACATGACTTTCTTTGGGAGTGTAGTCACATCGATGAAGTAGCGGAAGATTTCGTACAAGCTCAAATTTATTTTACCCTCTTTGTTCAAACGATCAGATAAATGCGAAGAGATCCACACAGGAACCGGTTGATCAGGAAGAGGAGATAATGTGACCACCTGAGACGCCAAGGGTAGAGAAGACGTCACACCACCTTCAAGGCGCTTCAATATTTCCATTGTGACATTGTGATTGTTGGGTGCTAACACACCGATGGCATCACCAGGTCGATACTCCCATTCTTTCATCTCCGAGCCCTGAGTCGATTCTGGAGTTTGAGAAACATCCAAAACAACTTCTACCGTTCGTTTGACAGCATCTGGGCGAGTTAATGTTCTTGCACCTGTGATTTTAGCGAAATGCGGATTTTGGGCTGAAATTGGTTGCGGTAGCTGAATCGAGTTTGCGGCGCCGGTATTAACAGAGGTGGTGGTAGAACTATTTAGTGATTGATAAAACTTAACAGTATCCATTTGGAAAGCTTTCACTTCGGATGTTGAGGCGACAGATAGACACGGCGCAGGGATTCGCGGGAGCGAAGTGAGGGTTTTAATTTCGGATGAAGGAGGGAGACCAATGAGTTGCAGGGTATCGGTGAGAGTCGGCGGAGGGTATGGTAGCTCAGAAGTATCTTGTCCAGAATTTACTTGAGGTGGTGCTGTTGCAGAAGCGCCCGAGGTTAATTGCTGCTGTTGCGCTGGTGTAGTAAGTAGATTTTCGCCTGCTGTCGGCGGTGTAACTGCTGCGGGTTTGGAGATGTCATCGAGAACTTTCATTTGATCAAGTTTCTTTGTAATATCTTTAATATCCACTGAACTATCTCCTTTAGTAATAGCGTTTAGATTTTGCATACAAACTCTCGGAAGGGCGTCCCACAGGCCAGCAATCCAAGGATCGACAGTTGGTTCCAGGCTTTTATAAAGGGAACGGCAAAACAAATGTAATCAATACTTATTCAACGCAAAGAATAACCAAAATTTAAGTTTACCCAGTCGCATCATCGGCAAAAGCGCATTCGTAAAACTGCGTGCATCCCAACTCCAAAAACCGTTTTTGAATTCTCTTGGCGGTGTTGCAAAAATTGGAATAATTTGTATCACCCAAGCCTATAAGTTGATGAACACAGACGGCGCTTAAGTTTAGTGCAAAGATTGTCGCATACGTCAAAATGATAAATAAATCGTAGAAAGTATAACGGTAAACAAAGAAGGAATGAAGGAATATTACCCAGGACTGTAAATTTTGCACCTTCAAAAGCGTTCACCGACCCTTTTTGTTTTCTCAAAAACCTAAAGAACTTGTTTGCATTATCCGGGGCGTCTCCATCACCGGTTGTGGATGTAACAAAGACGAGGCATTTTGATGTTGTAAAGTCAACCTAAAAATTGAGGACCAGGGTTTGAGAGCACGACGGAAGGCCGGTAAAATGAGAGCCCAAACCGAAATCGAAGAAAAGAATAAAGAAAAACACAAAATCAGCGAACATTCCAGAAAGGTACCGCCACATCAGTTTCAAGAGGCAACAACCTTTTCGTGGTCGTTCAGAACATAGATGTCCGAAGTATGGCCGTGAGCAATAGCTTCTTCGTGGATGTTTCTTGCAATGGATTCAGCGTTACCGGTTTGAGAGCCGTAAAGGACGGTGACTTTGGGTTCTAGCTCTTGAGTCATTGTATCCTAATGCAGGGCCACGAATGAAAAGGGAAATGAAAAAGGGAAATGAAAATGTTTTGAATGTGAAGATGAAATAGAATAGAAAAAGTTTTGATGTCGAGCGGAAAGGAGTGAGTCACTTGAAGCGTGCAGAGCGAGGGAATGCACGCTGGAAGGAACAGGAACGATTAAGAATTAGAATATGAACATCATTTCATTTCAACATTACATCAATGGATACTTCATTTATATAGTGAACATGATAAAAAAAATAAGATTCCCCTTATATATTTCTCCGTACTACACACTGCTATTATCCCTTCTCTTCGTACAGAGCGCACTTGCTTATTTCAAGTCAAAAGACCGCATCAGTGATGAACAAGAAAGTTGATCATATGCATTATTGAAGCACAACGATAATCATGATAGTATTTATTTTATTAAATTGCTGCGCCAGTGGATACAGTTGTAAATCATACCATTATCTCCACGATGCTCTCTCTGTGGCATCTTCTCCTCTCACCACGTCAGCAACTACAGACTCCACTCTCCTTATATATCTCTACTTCTTTAGCCACTCAAACTTTTGTCTTATGTCTACCCTTTTCGTCTGAACAACGCATCCCACCATGATAAGGCTGCAGAATAGCAAACTACTGACATTGTTTCTCGCCATAATTCTCCTTTGTTGTTCGTTCTCTTGGGCCATTTCCTCCCCGAGGGCCTCGACATCAGACAAAATTATCTGCTCGCCCACAGATTCTTCGGATTGTTACCCTCTTATCTTCAAACCCACCGATGAGTTCGAAATTGTCAAGCCTGGTACGTCTTTATTCTTCGCATTCCCGTCCTTCTTGCGGTTCTAATGTCGCTTGTTCGCCAATTGAATCGGTTAGGCCAACATGTCCCACCAGGTCTACATATACGAATGGACTATGAGACGGGATTGAAATGGGCGAAGCTAGTACAGCCCGATGAGTCGAGTCCAAATTCTATCAAAAATGTAATCATTAAAGATTCAATCAACGGTCATAGTCAATCGAAATCCGTCGAACATCCACACACAGATCTCGTTGCCATCTCTTCATCAGAAAAGGAATATAAATCTTCGTCATCCGAAGACTCTTCCAAAAACGCACAGAAAAACGGTTTCTGGGATTCGTCGAAACCTCACTTCGACTCGCAAATACATCATCCAGAGAAAGATCAATACCAACTGATTCTACATCCCACAGAGCGAAGTCATTCTCATTCGTTAGATGATGCGGTCGACTCTCTGCATTCCTTCTCTGCTCAATCATCATCAGAAAATTCCCCTGCTTATTCACTCTCTACTTCACACGATATCATCACTCGTCTTGACGATCTCTCTGAGTTCCTGCTGGACAGAGAAAATGTCTTTTGGTTTTCCAAGAACCCTAGAAACTGGGATCTGTTGCTTCGACTGCTTTCTATGGAGATAAGCGGAGAATCAAACATTCAAGATCAACAAAGAGTGATGCAGAGTATTAGGTTGAAAGCAGCGACTTTGATGGTAGATTGCGTTCAGGTAAGTCTTGAAAGATTCCTTTGCGGCTCTAGTCGTTTACTAACGATAACTAAATGACCGTCCGTTGGATTCCTTTTCATTTCCTTTCAATGCTATCTATTACAGAATAATCTACAAACTCAGTCTCTTCTCTTGTCACATTCGCCTGACTTTTTGCGTGCTTTGGTTTCTCGCCTCTCAACAAGCACTGGGGTGATCAATCCGACCGTTATTTCACCACTCTCTGCCCTCCTGCGCGGTCCAAATGTTACTTTTTTGTCCGATTTCGTGGGCATTCACAATGGGTTCAAGTTACTTGCCGACTCTTACTGGTTATTACATACATACCAAGCAAAAAGAACGGAGATGATGGGACTCGATAGCCAACAGACGCAAGTAGCGAAGCAAAAGATCGTTGATTTGATATTTGATATTCTAACATTACTGAAAGACGATGACGTTGTTATTCCGATTCCTCCTTCTCTTGTCTCATCTCCTCCGAATGCACAAAAGTCATCGTCAAACGCCACCGAGCAATCTTCTTTGGGTTTACAGTTACACAACCTCAAACCGCAATTCTCACAATTTTGTAAAATATTTAAAAACCATTTCATCCAATCCCGAACCTCATCATCCACTTCACCCTCTTCGCTATCAACCAAAAATCCGTACCAAAAATCAATTATTGAAGGACTACCAATCATACTGCCTTATTGCCCCTCTTCAGACACCCCGAGAGCAGATACAAATGGATTGGAATTGGAACAGCAATTTCGTGATCAGTTACAAGAAGTTAAAGTGGAGTTATTGGCTTTAAATCTTGATGACGGAGATTGGAATGAAGAAATTGAAAAGTTGAATCATCTGGGTAGATTGTTAGAGACCTAAATTCAAAAAGTAAAACTGTGGGAATGCCAAAAGATAAGCAACAGCGTAAAATAATCTGCAACAGAACCGGTGGAATTTAGGAGCATAGATATGTTATTTTGAATGCGCCTTTAGATTCATACCAATCAATAACTTATGTCTGAACGTCAATGAACTTGTGTTGTGTAATATTTTTCTGTTCTTTTAAATCGTGACACAAATAATGGTTTTATGTTTATTCGGATTTATTACAATACATAATCTTCCCCTTCGCCAAACTTGCACACCATGCAAAACCAATAGCAAAATACAGTCAAACTAAATAAAACGAAATATTCATGTATGTATTATACAATTTCGCATACCGTCTCCATCGTTTATTGGTTCAAAACTGCTTTTGTGCATTTTATGCTGAATGTTTTTTACTATAGTCAAATTTTACTCTTCGTTTCCGCACTTTACCGTATCTCACTGTGAATAGGTGATAAACGTCTAATCCAATGGTCGACTTTCGGCCAAATATTGTTGCACTAATTCGTCAATTTGCCGGGTGAACCACTATTACCGACAGTTAAAAAAAAGAGTCAATATATTGATTTATGACGTATAAACTAAAGAGTGCTTAAAAGAAAGAAGTATATGTCGAGAAAATAGAAACAGGAGAAAACGAAAAATCTGAACTTACCAGGGCACTAGCATGATCGGGTGCTGGAATGACCCTATACCGACCGTGCTCATGATGCTTTAGATTGACAACGACGTTGCCACCGACTTGATTTCCTTGACTTGAAGAGCTAGAACCGCCACCTCCATCGGCTCTGACTCCGGAGACTTCATTCAATGGAAGTTCCCATTCTAGTTTTACTTTCTTGATTCGTACCATCAAGATGGTTGAATTGGTGAGAATACAAACGAAATCTTCTACTTTTGTTTCTGTGTATGTGTAGGAAGGCATATGAGAAAGTAAATAAGGGAGATGAATCATAGGGAGTTAAAGAAAATTTTCAAAGAACAGAGCGATGAACGACAGAGTTTATATTTACCTAGATGAGCCACGTAAAATTCATTTACATATTTCCCATGTTGCAATTGTCGCAACCAAGCTTGTCCCAAGCTCTCTCTCTCGGAGTAGACTCGTAATATACTGTCTTTGGCGATGAACCGGGGTTGTCGTACACGATCTAGTTCGTTTTCTTCAAATACGGTCGTCGTGTTTTTTATGCCTTCGGATACGTTGCTCGCCAAATCAAATATACCAACCATTGGTTTTGCAACAACACTGAGCAACGTAAAATGTAATTAATACATCAATATGCGAGATATTGTATGTGTCAGGTAATCGAAACAAGGGAATATCGGTGTATTAACAGCGCAATCTACTTACCCAACTATTCCCTTTCCGAAACCTTTAAAAAATCCTTCGACGCCTCCTTTTTCGGCTCCTTCCAACGGCTTCGTCTTTTGGTGTGAATTCGATTATACTGATTTTAGACGTTGATTTCATTCATAGAAAAAACATAGTCACGTACCACAACGCCAGTCACACCGCTGACAACTGATTTCGCGAATGATTTGGCACCTGTAGTCACCCCATATACTGCATGCTTAGGTCTGTTACGAGCTTTTGATAGACTTCTATTGTGTTGGAAATCTTCGTCCATTGTTGCGGCCGACAAACCTTATGATACGACTCGTTAGCGCAGCAGAGATGAGAATAATTAATCATAACAGATTGACTCACCCTTTCCAATACTACCGGTGAAACGTGAAAATGTATCGGACAACCCGTATACAGTTTTCTTAAAGAAATTAGCAGTTCCCTATGTCCGCAAGTAAGTAAACACAAATCTAGTAATAAATTTAATAGAAATAGCTCTTCTAAACAAACTTTGGCAAGGAGTTTCCCAAAATCTTGTGGCCGGTCACTGACGAAACCTTGGTAAGGCTCGTAGAAAATATCAACGACGCCGGAACTGATATTATTGAACAACCCAACGGGATTGCCCAAAACATCCGCCGATCCGATGATCTTGTGGAGTTGGCCCACAACTTCTTGACCATAATGTTGTATAATTCTATCAACTAAAACGGATGTGCTAACAATCGGATGCTCCATCAGCAATGCATTGAGTTTAATTGGAGCGTCCTAGTGCAAAACAAATGTGTCAATATAACTTCAATGCCAGGACAAATAAGTAGTAAAGTACGTACATGTACATTAGCCAATCCCATTGTAAGAACATTAAACAGAAAGGATATCGGATTCTTAGAACCTCTGGAATGTTGAGTTATTCAGTTAGCGGCAGAAAGTGTGAAGTAGTGGCTCCAAATCGAAACCACACTTACTGGATATTTTCTTGATTTAATCTCATTGTTCGTACGAAGGTGACGTTCAACTTAAGCGGTTGCAGATAAAATACTTCAAAATACATTTGGTCTTCAGCCTGGGTTACCTTAGGCTCGGATTGAACCAAGACTTCATCCCAACTAGCATTGTTCCTAGAAGAATCGAATCAGTAAAGGATAATATGGGGTTTGACAGAAACAAACTTACCCTGCATTGACGTCCCATCCCGGTGCTTTGAACTGAAGAAATTCTAAAAGGGAGAATGCAAAATCTTCATCGATTTCAAGAGATATTTCCTGCAAAAGCGCCGTGAAATACTTGTAATATGGGACACCATGCGCTGGAAGAGACGCAATGATAAATCAGTTAAATATTCAGTACGCTCTTGATGATACAAGAAGAAGGATTAACATACAAGTATCCTTGGATTTCACCAAGGCAGCATGAAAAGTAGGGTGTGCATCTGCGTCTTGTCCTTCTTTAGGAATTACTGTTGGGTATAAAACGATCGGTTCAATCCCTCCGTAAAGCTGATTATCAATCTAATCCAATTGTCAGTCTTTATTGCACTTTATCCAGCGGTCGAATATCTAAGCTTACCTGAATCCATTTCACCAAAAACCCAAAAGTTTGATAGAGTGAAGTATCTCGGTATGTAAACTCCAAGTTACGAAGTGTTATATACATCAATTCTTGCACTCGGCTGTTGATGACAGATACTCCAACGCCTTCCAATTTTAAATGAAATGCAAAATTGAGAGTGGAGTTGACATCAACCTGAAGCAAGTGAAGATTAGACCCTAATGCATTACCATATGCTCAAACGATTCTCGAGCTACATACAACTTCAAACCTGTCTTGAGCAGAGAGCCGCGAGGAAGTGCTGGCGCTGCTAGAAGAGTTTCGTCTTTGCGTTTGTCTGAATATACTTCGGGACGGAACGTAACCGCTGAGTTGCAATATTAATGTGGAACCGTCGGCATGAATGTCAACCGCGGCGGTTTGAATATGTCGGCTATCAGGTGGCTGCAGAATGATAAATTAGCAACAAATATTGGAAGAATTGAAAACATGCATCCCGTACTATAAACTCCCATGGTGGCAACGATCCTACATCCTTCAGATTGATTTCGCGTTGATACCCCCCGACTTGAAGGACTATAGATTTCTCCCTCAGAGAGGGATTATCCCAGGTGTATTGCACAGATTTCCCAGCAGGGATTTTATATCGATTCCGGGTATCCTAAAACAAATTAGTATTTCAAGGCATCTGAATTGAAAGTTTTAATCGTTATACCTTCTGGAACATGACCATTTCAGTATCCGTCAAATTCTCAATTCGATATGGCCATCGCTTAGCCTTATTGACAATAATAAACACAGTGGCTCCATCAAGCAATATATCCACTCTGAGTAATTCGAAATTATCTTGTGCATCGTAATCATTTGAAGCTGACATTTTGCAAAGCTTCACATAAGTTTCGCCGATTTCTTGTATATTCACCAGGCCACTCCTAAGATAGAAATTAAATTAACAAATCGCAATTCGTATATTTATCGGAACATACCAATCATAAACCAATCCTTGAAAGCGGAACGACAAAAGCTTGTCCTCGCTTATTCGCAAAAACATCACAGGCTTCTGTTGTCCTCGAGGCACAGTTTCCATACGACTTGAGGAGGACTGCCGCCATTGAATATCTGCATCACAATTATTTTTGACTATGAAGCGAGGGGTAAACGTAACGACCTTTGACAATTGAAACTATATACGCAGGAAGTTTAGGTCATCATGTCATTCTGCAAACCGTGAAATGTCCACGTACCTTGCCAGGGCCATCATTGACCGTCACACCCAGGGACAGTTCTTCTGTTCCAGTAACAGAAGGAAGAATGACTTCAAACGCTGCTCCTACCGCATTAAAACTCAAAGGCTTTGAAAACGTTAGGTTATGGGCACAGCACAGTCATCTTCCAATAAAGATTTGGTAGCGATGATGACATACGTTGCTCCATTCTGAAGATCCAACTTTAATAACAGCTCTATTATTCAACGGATCAAACGTTGAATACGAAAACATGTAAGGCAAGGCTTTGCCGTCAGCTGTGGGCGTTTTACCTGGATTCAAATGGTTAGGTGAGATGAGCAATTTGACAGGAACATCATGTCTTCCTGAATAATACCTTGGCCTGCTGAATATTGCCATCCTTGGAGCAACGAACGCTCCTTGAATACCATCTCCAGGCCGGTGTTATTAATCATGACGTATGGACTGTAAATTTGCAGCTTTTTCGACCCCTTGCAATCTTCCATTTCGCTAACATACAAATGTCAGAGTCCAATGGACATAGAATATTGGTCGCAATAAAAAACTCACGTCTCCTGAATTCTAAGAACCAATTTCAAATTCTGTTGGTCAACCAAAGTCATGCTTTCATCCCTATAGTCATCTTCAGCATCGTGAATGATTGCAAGCTCGTTGGCTCGATAAACTTTTGTCAATGTGTAATGAAATGTTAATTTCAATTTCGAGGCAACAGTAACAGGTGCTAAATACCTAAATCTGGTATCGCAATTGACATCGCTAACGTATGAAAGTAGTCGACCGTGTGAACAGGCACAATCCCGCCCTTCTGCAAATATCCTCGGGTCTCTTCGGCGGTTTTCACGTCTTTTACAAGCCATTGGAACCCAAATGGCAGTAAGTTTTCGATGTTGATAGCAGCACCGATGTTAACTGTCATGCTGGGATACGGACTAGATGCAAGTCGTCAGTACCTCTACTCGTCAAAGCGATATCATACAGAACTGGGTACCATCTATCCATCTCGGAGTCATCGTATTCTGCCCGCGCATGAAATCGAAATGAGGGAGAAGTAGGCTCAAGAGAAGAACACGAAATCTGTATGTCTTTGCTGCTCCGGAAATCGCTCCAATGTATGTGCTGGGAGCTCCAGGAAAAACCAAAATTCTCTGTAACAATTTAGGTTAATGAGATTAACGACCTACCGCTTGACTCAACGACCTACGGCTTGGCTCAAGCAAGAGATACCTTACCTTCAGGGCGTACTCGTACTTTTGAATGATACGTGTATTCAATGGGGAGAGAGTATTGGCTTCCCGGTTCTATTCACAATAAAAGACGTAAGATCTCAACGAAAACTAATTCATAACCACACAAAAAAGGTTCCTCTACCAAGAGTTATAGTTTCATTCGAAGCGCGAGTGGAATTAGGGACCAAAACCAAAATTTCAATCGGTATCATGCAACGATTCACGATTACATAAGCTGATCGAAATGTAATTATTTTCTTCTGATTTTCTAGTTTCACTTCACACACCAGTTTATGTGAAACGTTGTTTATCTTTGGACGAAGGGGATATGCGTGAACTCCTTCTCTGTCGACACCAATCCCTTTAAGGCATTCCCACTGAATATCTCGAATCTGTAACGAAACCTTATTCGAGCGCGCAGAAGTCACCTCTCGCAGGCGTCTCCAATCTTCAAACGAAAACGGTAAATCCATATTATTAACCATTTCTGTCAGTTCCACATCTGAAGAATCGACAGTCTCCTTCCACAGGGCGAGCTTGTAACCTGTGCGATTGCGAAGTATAAAGGGCTTCGGTTTATCGGCAGGTTTAACCTGAGAAGCAGACTTGTAGAATTATATTACGTTACTATAGATCCACCCAACAAACAATGTAAACCATATAATCGAACCTGTGTGCTCCACTTGTGTAGCGCACTGAGCAACGCTTCTACAAATGTATGACTGACATTTACGTCGAGCTTTTTGCGAGAAAATATGTCCACAATCATATTGGAATTTTCGCTTGAGCGTTTCATTGTAATATTACACGACCAGGGTTCAACGAGGGGTTCCCATTGTGAATTACGCAAATTAAAGTAGTTTGCATATACGGAGATTGTAGTGTTCAAGCGGAGCTATCAAGTAAAGGTTAGTGGATTTAAGAATCCGAAAACAATTGAAAGGATAACTGGGATGCTGACCAATGTGGACCAGTCGGACATCTCTACGACGAATTTCCCCAGGGCCAAATCAAGCATGGGCAAGTTCAGTTCTGATAAGTCGTCAATCACAATGATTCGCACGCCATCTACACTTAATCGTAGCTTTGGGGGATATTGTTAATTGCAGCAGTTAATGATTTCAATTTCTAGTATGCGTACCGTCTCATTTGTAAGTAACACTTGAGGTCCCTTTGCGCTTTTAGAAGAGAAGCCAGAACTACTAGATCCACTGCGTCGAATCCTTTCATGGTTTGCTTTACGGATCTATTAGCGAACAAGACCAATCGAAATATATAAATTAAAGCAGACTTACCGACAACAGAAGCTACTAGAGTATTTTCCGTATCAGTCGTGAAAGAAGTTGTTATTTCTGGCGGCTCAATTGTCCGGCCGGCCACTTCAGCTAATTTACTACCGATTGCTGAAATCAAGATTACATCGTGATACGACACTTTCGCCACAATTTGTTTTGAATCGACTGTAACATTAACTATCGTATAACCTTGATTTGAAATATGACTATCCATTACAACACTCAGTTCTGTAGGAGGGATAAAGGAAAAGATTGTATCTTCTCTGCGGTGCATCTGACACAAAGACAATGCAATATTGTCGATTTTAATACCGAGAATATGTTCCTGCCAGAACTGTAATTGTTTCGCATTCAGCACAACAGCCTTTGTATCGTAAACGGCTGGGTTTTCGAGTGCAATAATTTCTGGGTCCACTACATTGATTCGATAACTGAGGGTCGACTGCTCTGATTTTGAGGACTGAGATCGCTGAGCAACAGCTGCAGCAGCTTCTTCCGCGGCGTCTTCGGGGGCAACAGGCAGATTATTCACGAAAAATGTTTTCAAAGCAAAAAGATGGTCAAGCACTAGTATGACTCTGGGGCTGTCAACTGTAGCACTTATTAACATGCTTCCGTCAGTGGTAGTGAAAATGTGGGCGATGATCTGGTGCTCGACACGAGCGATAGGGGTGATAATAGATTTAAAGTGGTTATCTGCGTACGACCTTGTATCTTGAACGGACATCTTCCCGATATACAACTCTGCGTCGTAACCACCGTGCGACAGAATCGCCATTTTGTAACCAATTTCATGAATGGAAAAGTGAGCAAGCGATATCTCAGCCAAATTTGTTCGATTGAATGCGTTGCCGGTAAGAAGTTCCAAAGTGATTTTGCCCAGGGAGAAAGTGACATCGGTGGTGGTGTACGTTTCGGTGGAAATATTTCTGTCGACCTGAGAGGCTTCGATGCTGTTAGCCGAAGGAGACTGTTGAGTGGAAGGTTGAGCTGAGGATGACTGTGGGTTCGAACCCAACGAGTAGACAAAGCGCATTAAAAATTCGTATTGCCTTTCCGTCAGCTGCATATTAACGTCAGAGACTTTGCAAACCACCTAGATGAAAACTGTTAGTATCTGAGAAAGACATACATCAGCCAAAACTACCGCATCTACCTCTGAAGCTGGCAACCAAGACTGGGCAGGGCGATCGAAACTGTTTAATAGGACATGAATGTCAACTCCTTCTATTATGCGTAATATCTGCTCCCGTCCTTGATAATAGAACACTGATTCCAATCTCGTCTTTGATATGTCAACCTTCATGCTACTTGCTACTCCGGTTGAAAGATTAGCAAACGTATTATTGGCAGAAATTTCTCCGAGGTAGGCGACCAAATGATCACGAGAGGCAGCGTCAACATCTGGGAAAACCAAAATCGGAGTGGAAACGAACGCATCGAAATGGAATTTCTGAGCTTTTTGGCGGGATGTACTCTCGACTGCGGCTTGTCTTGCAGATTCCCATAAAAAATGCATTCGAGCAAACTCTGAGAAGTACTCACTAAAAGAACTGATAGCCGAAGGAAGATATATAAAGCGCACAGATCCTGCTTTAAGCTGCAAATCTGAATCGTAACCGGGGTAATCTGCTTCACCCTCTGTAAAAGTGTTGTACGTGAAGGTCGCAACTTGACCTTGCTCAATAGTTAAGAGCAGGCGGGAGGCGGCTTCTTTGTCCTTCTCTTGACTTCGATCTGACAGGATTAAATTGCCGATGTTTCCTTGGAGATTCATTTTGGCACCAGACATGAGTAAAGACATGTGAGATTCCCCGAGAGAGGCATCTCCAATAATGGATCCGTCATTGTTAAATTCCAAATCCACTGACTTCATCCGAGCTTTCACCATCATTTTTCCACCGTTGTCAACAGGTTTTGACACGGTACCTTCCAATTCATTCTGCTGCTCCCCGCCTGTTGTTGTATAATTGTTCTGATTCGACGAAATAGATGATTCGGAAACGAATGTAGCCAGTATGAAGTCATACAATTCCAATATTGAACTTCGAGTGACCAGGATTTTTAAAACTTGAAAAGTGAGATCGACATGCTGCTCGATACCATCGTACTTTTGAACAAACTCAGGTGAATTCGAGTCAACCTGCAAGTAATTAATACTGACTAAATCTTCATGCTGTTCAGAGGATGCGATTGTCGAAGTAGCTAGGTGCCTGAATTGCTCGCCATAATTTTGCAAGCGGTCAATGATATGTAGAGAGGAAATCCACACATGCACATTGCGATCGTATGCCCTTTGGATAAATTCCAACCCAAATCGATGCAACTCCATTTCAGCCAATGTTTTCTCTGTGGTAAGCTGTCCTTTCTCCGTTTTTTTCAATGAAATCAATACTTTTTGAATTTCAAACTTGAACTCGATAAGTTGTTGCTCCATAGATATTGAGATTGAATTCTCTTCTGACGCATCATAAAAAATATCCTCGGTAGTTTCCCCATCATCGATATCTTTTTCCGTCTCACCCTGGTCTACAGCTGTTACAACTCCGGTGTTCTCCTCATTACTGAAAGATAACGATGTTCTTCTCTGATCGGCCGCGCGACGGAACGGTAGAAATGAATCGCCTAGCGTATCCGGAACATCTTCAACTGCAGCTGTAGGTAAATCAGGCTTACTCGGTTCTGTTTGCGATGATGTCGGGGAAGATCCTGACACCAAATCAATAATTTTCATGACAACTTTGTACTTTCGATCAGACAGGTTTAACTTGAGCAACGGTAAGGATCCACAAATCTTCATTCGAGTCAAGTTTGCTGCCTGTGGAAGAATCGACATAGATAACATGAAAGAGATGTTGATTCGATCGATAACATGTAAATCACCAGAACACGGAGCATCGAGTTGCTCTAAGCACTTCGACAAAGAGCTTCCGACCAGCAGTTGAACAGAAGTAAGGTCCACAGAGAATTTGTCATACATGAGGGAGTGGAGGGCATCCAAATCAGCAGACGTCATCTCGGAACCTTGTTTCGATTGGATTTCTTCCTTGCGCTCTTTACTGATTAAGTCTGACTTTACTTTAACGTGACCGGAATCGAGAACCACAAGAAGTGAGTCCTTCTTCGTACAGCTGTCAACCAGATCAGAAGCAACTCGTTAGTTTCCACTTTTTGAACACATCATAACACGGGTAAGTAACGTACTCCTCAGGAATAATGAAGATTGGGGCGTCGATGCATAGATCTAAGTCAAAACTCTTGTGTTCCACCAAAGCGTACTCTAAGCCAGCGCGTGTCTGTAGCTTTAAGTCGTTGAGAGTATTTTGGGCAGCTGCTTGAAGTGCAGACGCCGGTTCGGCCGCGCTTTCTGGTGCAGTAAAGAATTGTGATGCGGCATCGATTACAAATGGATTATAGATGACCTCTAATGAGCGAGATCTAAGTACAATCCTTGAAAGGTTGGATAATTCTGGCGGATTGAATTGATACTCGACATTGAAGAAAGGTGTTGACGGACTTTCTTGCATGTCAGAAACCTCTTGTCTGTAAGATCATACCGTTAAGAAAAGAAGTGGCGAAGAAATGAATTGATTTTGAAAGTTACCCTTCGTCGACTTCTTCTAAGTTAATCCGATCGAGGGTCACCCCTTCCCTCTCGTTCTTCTTTGTTCGAATTATCAAAGGATATACAGTACTCTCGGTCCAACTTATGCAAGAACATAATTGCAAAATTAGTTTGACATCAGTTGCACAAGTAAATGGACGAAGGACTAACCCATCCCAAACATTGAAATCGCCAATTCCGGTTTCGACATTGCATTGACCGTTGAGTCTCGTCAAAACGGATGTTTTTAATGACTGAAATACGACAGATAAACAAGAGGGCAACAACGGTTCATTTGGATTTTGAATGGCTGGTTGCGAAACGACTTTCTTCGATCTCCGTTCTAAAACGAAGGAACCGCATTTGAGATTTGATGTTACACGGTATAAGATACACTACCCAAATTGAGTTAATTGGGATATAAAATGACGGAGAATGGTAATGTGGGAAAATACACACATCTGGTGGTAATGTTGACTCTTCTAAGGCGCTAGATTCATCAAAATCAATTGTATTATAAAGCCGCTGAATGTCGTCTTCTGTCAAAGTCTCCTCAGATTCTTGAGAGCCCTTAGAACCCCAAACCCATGTCGACCATGACTGGAGCGTAGATTTCGATTTCGGTTGTTTGGCTTTAATTGAGGAAGGAATGCAACAAACGAATAAAGGACAACGCAAATTTTAAATCTAAGATCTCTCGCATAGAGCGGAAATGAATATTTACTCACCCGCTAGGGCTTTCTCTTTCTTCAAATCTCGGTCAGCCAATCGACGAAACAGCCTTATATCATCCACTGACAACTTCATCTCCAAAGCACGCAATTCTTTCGCGGCTTCGGGCTGAATTTTTTCCAACTTTTTATCTTTATACAGCTGGATATACCGTTTCTTATCTTCTTTTCGCTGCTTGATGTAATTCCATGTCCACTTCTCGTTGTGTTCGTGTATATCATGCATCACAGATTTTATCGCGAATTTCCACCATGCTTTTGGATTTGATTTTGGGGTAATACCCTTGGCAGGACGGAATTTTTGATACTAGAGGTTTTTTTTAACACAAATGGACGCCAATGAAAGAGGAAGAATTAGACATACTTGTTGGCCTTTCACAAATGAATCGAAAACCCCCAGCATCAGCCAAAAGTCTCGATACTGGTAATCATCTAAAGCAATCGAAAATTCATCGAAGTCGAATACACCATCATACTTTGGGGTTTCGCTTCCGAATTTCTTATTAATAACTACTTTACCAACGCCTGTGACGGGGCGTAGAATGAATCGTTGATCAGGAGATTGCGACCCAGTCTTGGGGATCTGAAAAATAAAACGCGCAAAACAGATTATTAGGGAGTGACCCAAAGAAACCACGAATGAAATTTAGGCAGGCAGTACCGAGTTCTTCATATTCTGGATTGACTCCAGCGATTGCTTGCCTAGAAGGCTTGATGAATCAGTATTCCAATAGACTGACAAATGTCCCAATTTTATGTATTTATGAATAACGTCGGTCTCCAGATCAATGAAGCTTTCAACCCAATTTGCATCCGTCGACACAGCCGAAAATTCGGCTAGGGTGATACCAACAGAGAATGGGTGTTGCGGGTTTGATATTTTATCTTCGTATCTGATATGAATGTTGTTGATCGAGATTTGTAAGTTATCGATGATTTTTGTGACCAACTGGGTTGTGAATGAGGCCCGCTTTTTATCATCTAAACATAGATGTTAGTTTGGTCTGTCTTAAAGGTATGTCTTGTAAAAGTGTTTGTACCTTCAGTGTCAGACTTTAATGATGCAGTAGGTTGCGATATAATTTCCATCGTTTCCAAGAGGTCTTGCTTTCGTTTCCACGCTCGTTCTTCTTCCGCCGCAGGATCAAACTGTAATGATGGATAAATGAAGTTAATGACTCTTCTATTTAAGAGCAATGTATCTCTGCAATGTTCTCTGTAATATCATCACACACATACTTGAGTACCGGCTTTGGGAGTGGCAATTAAAAATACATTGTCGATATAAACCCTGAAAGGTTTACCCTTCAAGTTCTGCCATGGAATTTTCAATGTCAATTCTCCCAAATAACCTATGCAATATTCAATTATTCTCGATCAGTATATCTGTTGGGAACCACTATAATGGTTGAATTACCTTCTAATACAGTAATAGGCAGATCGAATTTATCCAATGCGTCTTTCTTCAACTTCAAATTCCGCAGAACGACATCGCCTAGGCATAAATAATGTCAGTGCTTCTTTCAATAACGTCTAATTTTTCCCCCATAACTATAACTATTTATCTGCGCACAAAAGAACTGAAAATTTTAGAGCGAAGCCAGATTAATAGTTTACCGGCCCAAATCCCCACATTCAATTGCTTTTGCTCCAAGTTATCCACATAATCTCCTAATATTTTGTTCAGTAGATTGGCAATGACAGCTTCAAACATGTTTAAGCTTCCGTTGAGCCCTTAATCCTTTGTTGGACAAAGGCTCTAGAAATGGTACGAGAATATGACGTATGTTGTGCGCGGGGCGGATGAAAGACAACTGATAAGTCGTATAGTTGGTCAGAGTAAGTCACCAATAATAAGAAGTGATTGGATGATGATTCTTGATACTCGTCGAGAAAGAAAAAGAGCCAATATTGAATGTAATATATGTTGAAAATGAAAAACTGTAAGAACGGCCGTGGTCGAGGGTGATCTGTCAGGAAGTCTCGTTGATTAAACCCAATCAAGGCCAGTGTTCGCGGCATTCAAATATCAGAATCAGTCCGAAGCAATTTTGAGATTTCAACAATAAAATATGACGAAAATATTGAGATAGAATCAACAAGACGAGTAAATCTGACTACAAATGTGTATCTATTGCTTCTTTGAGCTGGTTTCCCTGTAGAGTTACACAAAAATTATCCGTTACAATCGAAGCGAACTCATATTCCATGTAGTAATGTCAGCCCTATTGTTAAACATCAGCTTAGAACGTTGATCAGCATAGCTGCTCTGTTTCATTGCAATTTGAATTCATCAAGAGTTCCGGTCCCCGACTCCCCACAACACCGAGCGCGCTCGAAATTGTCAAGCTGCCTCTGACCCTTGATAAAATATTTCACATTGCAATTTCTGCAATAGGAACTACATGCTAATATTACCACCGGTAAATGGTGATATGTAAAAATATCATATGGTTCACATCGATCTACTATCTCGTATTATTATTGAAAACAGGAAAAGAAATGTAATTCTCCACGAAAACAATATCTGCGCTGTCTTTTGCGGTTTGACGTTCTTGTTCCTAGGAAACCTGTTCTCTACGGTGAGACCGTGGCAGGATTAACCTTAATATTCGCAGGACATTTCCTTTATGCGCAATTATTTTAATGTTTTTAGCTATTTTTCTAAATTCAAATGTTGCAATGATGTTTATCTCTAGCGCCCTTAATTAATCAGATTTGATGTGCGCGATCGGATTACAGTTTGAAAAATCCAACCTGGCTTAACCTGATTCAACCCACAACTTTGGTTGACTGATCTCCTGCTTTCCGTTTATATCAGGCCTGTCCAACATTTGGCACTGACGCACGGGTCCAGATGTCAACGCAAAGAGAAAATTTTTCGCCTTTTACTAAAGATTTCCGTGTGTTGGGATCACTCTGGACACTCGACCAATTTTTGGAGCCTCAAAGAGACGCTTGCTATATTTTACCATTCTTTAGACCCAAGAGCCGCCGATTGCACTATGGCAAGTTTGTATATAGTAAGATATAACATGAGTTAAATGTTATAACTTATATAACTGTTATGGCTATAATCGGCAGTCGCTGTTATCGTTAATTCTTAAAAGAATACGACCTGCGGAGGAGAGACGTGCTACCGTTTCTTCCCGTCATGCCGACATCCACGGTCGTAACCATTCTTGCAGTTGCACAATAATCCAACTACTATGCCATAAACAAAGATTTGTTATATGATGTGATTTGAGGTGTCTGAGTATGATCAGATGGATAGCCCCCTTTTTTATTGAGACCGTTCATGTCAGTTAAGGAGATAACTGATAAACCGCTATGAACTATTTTCAACTTTCACATGTATTAATACTGTACATAATTCACCGTCTCTTTTCCAACATTTCTTGTAATCCTCTTTGATTTTCGCTGATATTTTTCTCCAAATATCCTTGTTTCTTTGCCAACACTTCAACATCGTCTTTTAGTGACTCAATTCGTGAAGTAAGTTCAAAACTGAGAGATGGATACGGAGTTTCGAGGAACCTATAGAAAATAGTCAAGTAATAGTTAGATCATAACAACTTCATTCATTACTGCGAATCATGAACACCGCTGGAGCCAATCTCGGACCTGACAATCAGTCTTGGGTTTCCAGACAAATCTTTGAATACTCCTTTCAAACCCACCAAAAAGTAAACAAAGGGAAGTAAAAAACATATTGCAATACCACACATACATTTTACCGACACTTTTATAAACTACTGTATCTTGACCAGCAGAATTCATTTCCTTTAACGTCAACTCATTCAATTTCTTGTCTCTTTCTTTCACTGCAATTTGAGTTTTTGTTGCAGTCAATTGGCGATTGTAGTCTGTTAATTTTGTTTGGATTTCAATGAAATGCTGTTGATTTTCGGCGAATGGGCCAGAGTTGAAGTTGTTTATTTATTGGTGTTTCGGTTGGTATGGGGCAATCCGAGACCGAAGGATACAAAAAGGATGTGTTTGTCAGCGTCATATTTAAGGCGATACAATCAATTATTGAAGTATGAAGGGCTGCCTTTAAGGAACAGAACGAATGTTGTGATGGAGGTCCATTTCGAAACTTCCGGACTGGCTAGGACAGGTTGATCTTCTGGGGGATTGAACAGCACACATAGAGCAACAAGAGAAGAAAATATTCATCACATTTACCTTTTTTAATGCTTCATCTGATATAGTAGCCATGATATCTACTTATTGCGAGTTAATGATGAGAGTGCGTTTGGAAGGTTTCAAGGGAGTTACCGCGTTCCCAAGTCCATCCCAAAGTTGAGTCGCCAAGCCATCAGTTACAAGAACCACGATCGCTTCAGATTAATATTCCAAGTCTACACAAGACGTCAACTAATACACAATCATCTTGGTTATACTTATACATACATTACACTGATTTCTGTTTTCCTTCCACATTTTTATTACCTAGCTGCCAGTCGCATCTTTATTCGCAATTTCGTTTTCATCTTGATTCCCGTCTTCCTCCATGCCCCCGTGGATATCTTGTATTGGTAACTCTTGATTGGCCTCTTCAGCCTCTATCTCACCTTCTACAAGTTCGGAACTCACGAAATCATCGTACTTTACATTCTTTTTCCGCCTCCTACTACTCCGCCTTTTCGGTGTTCCTGGGGCGCTAGTTCCTTCTCCCTCTTCTTGACCTTCTACTTCCAGCTCCTCTTTGCTAGTACCGGCGGGATTGCGCGTTACTCGCCTTCGTTTACGTTTATTCCCCCTCGATTCTTCAAAATCAACATTCGGTGAGGCAGCAGCAGACGAAGGGCCAGTTTCTGCAGACTTCCGCGTTGCTTTGTTCATCGGTGACTGTTTCGTGTGTTTTGAACCTTTCGGTGAGGCTGAAGAAACATCTTGTGACGGGGATCCAGAATGGGCTTCCTCCTGGTTCCGTGCCGTTGTGGATTGCTCTTCTAACGCACTCGATGACGTCGGCTGTCCGATCCTTGCATTTTCCGGTTGTTGGGTAGTTGGTGGTTCATCACTAGTATCGTTGGAGTTATCGTTACTGCCAGATTGCGACTCTACTACTTCTAGCTGAGCCTGCATCGGGTCCACGTTCATTGGATCAATCGGCTCATCTTCAGCACCCATCGCAGCGTTCTGGTCAGCATTCGTTTCCAGTTCCGCTTGGGCATCCGAGTGGGATATCGTCTCAGACTTAATCGAGACAGATAATGATGCGGAATCGTTCATATGCTGACTATTGAATTCTATGTTGGTTTCCTCAGATTCAATCTTCAATCGACTTTGTTCTTCACTTTCAAGCTTAACGGTTACATCACTTTGGAAAGATGACGTCGAGATTCGAATGCTCGTCGCCGAAACATCTACCTTTTCAACTTTCATCTCCGATATGATAGATTGATGCTGTTCGGAACTCTGAATATCGGGCTGGATCATAGGAGCCTGTCGGTTGATCGCGGTTTGAACGGGAGGCGGGCCATCATCGGTATCGATACTGGCAATACGGTCGGGATTATTTTCATTGTCAAGGTCAAGATCATCTGCGACACTTCCGTTGCCTTCAGGAGCCGGCTCGTTTTCCTCTTTGCTTTTTTCAGGCTTATCAACTTTTACTCTTTTGACTCTGCTGCTGGAACCTTCATCATCTTCTCCATTTCCTACGGAACTGACCGCTCTCTTTTTATCTCGTTCACGTTCCTTATCTTTTCCGACATTACCTCGTCGTTTTTCTTTCTCCTTTTTGTCCTTTGCTCCACCGTCTTTTTTCTTTCTCATTTTGCTTTCTAATTCATGCCAATCTTCAGTTATGGCCCCTAACACCTCTGCTGGTCGATCTTCAAGAGGGGCTTCTTCAGTGAAATAAGGATGTTGAAGTGCTTGAACGGCAGTAAGTCGGTGAGCGGGATTAAGTTGAAGTAAGTTGTCGATTAAATCAAGAGAGGCAGGAGACATGTATCTAAAAGAAATTGCGTTAGATTTCCTACCCTATTAATAAATCCAAAGGCGAAAAAAAGGGACAAACTTTTCAAACGTCTCTTTGAATCGTCTAGTTTTGGTTTCCTTCGGTTTTATCATTTCATACCAAGGCAAATCAACAACTTCAGGCCAATCCGCCGGATTTGGCGTACCACACACTTTATAAATATACTCTAACTGGCTAAGTTCGTCGGTACCTGGAAACGCTGGTTTTCGTAGGAACAATTCCAATAATATACAACTAACAATTCACAACATTAGCTTAAGTAGTCCCAAATCAATTAGAGAGATGGCAGCAAATCATACCCAGCACTCCACATGTCGACTTCAGGCCCATATTTCGTTCCACCAAGCAAGAGTTCTGGAGGTCGATACCATATCGTGATGACTCTGTTTGTCAGATCGGACAATTTACGTAACGTTGCGGTCGAGACCAATTGCTCAAATACAGAGCGCGCAAGACCAAAATCTGCAAGTTTGAGTTCCCCAGATGAAGACAATAGAAGATTTGAACCTAAACGACAGATAAAACGTCAAAGTCGTCAGTTCGTGAATCCATAATCAACGAAACAGTAAGCGAAGATTTTATTTTATGTACCTTTTATGTCACGATGTAGAACGCCTTTTTTATGCAAGAAGCTTAATCCTTCAACTAACTGTCTGGCCAAACATTTAATATGCTCCGGTCCAAACCGGACAGATGGATGCGTAAGAATACCCGAGAGATCGTGATCCATATATTCGAATACCATGTAAACAGAATCTGTAATTACGGAGGAAATCATTAGGTTTTGATACGCCGAAGAACTAAAAAGAATAGAACAACAAACTTTTGGAACTAACGATTTCCTGTAACTGTACAACATTCTCGTGACGCAGAGCTTGCAGTAACTTGATTTCACGCAGAGCAGTAATAGGAAACTTTAACGCAACACAAATCAAGCGTTAGTCAAATCTCCTTGATTTATAACATTAAATAGACTGTGGAATAAAAACATACTCCTTCTTTCTCAACTTCGATTCCTATCCTCTTCAGAGCAACCAATCGCCCGGAAGGCCGATGTTTAGCTTTGTAAACTTTTCCATAGGTTCCTTCTCCCACCAATGTTATCACCTCATATTTATCATCGATCAGCATTTTCTTGGACTGTTTTCCTGACGGACCTGTAGTGGATTGTGGTTGTGGGTTTAGAGGTTGAGAATCATTGGATATATGAGACTCAGCTCGGGAAAGAGAAAACTGGGAATCCGGTTCCGGTTGCGATTGAGACTGAGACGACGGATAAAGCTCTGAGGAAAATGGTGTGTGCGGTTGTGGAAGACGTTGGTGCTCAGGGGGCGGGATGGTATTATATGGAGGAATTGGTCCGGTGGCAGGTCCAGAGGGCGGATAATGTGGTTGTTGTTGAGACTGCGGTGGCATCATTTGATTGTGAGGAGGGTGTTGTCGCGACCAATGAGAACCGTACATTTGGTCTTGCGGCAGCTGGGTCTGGTGTTGTGGAGTATGATGATAGGGACGTGGTTGTTGCTGTGAAGCGGCAGGTGCTCCTTGTGGATAGTGACCGGGAGGATGTGAGGGATAGTGAGGTTTGGATGATGAAGGGGTGTATTGGGAGGAATCATGAGGCCTTCCATATTGCGATTGCGGTGGATGTTGCTGACTTGGTGGCGGGTGAGCATGACTCATGGGAGGACCGGATGGTGTAGCGAATGGTTGTGATTGAGAATATGGTTGAGAAGCAGGCGTTTGTCGAGGCGGAGGAGGTCGATTGTAAGGTCCTTGTTGCTATTGGATACAAGTTAGATACATGAATATTCAACCACGAAGTGAATCACAAACTCACCCTATAGTTTGGCTTCCCAGGACGAAATGAATTGAACTGTTGAGCAGCCGCGGCGGCCATAGTACCGCCCACACCAAGGGCTTCCCTTTCTTTATCCCATTTTTCTTTGACTCTATAACCTTCAGGACCGTACACGTCTTCTGGTTTCGAGCTGAAAAATTTGGCTTTGACAAAAGGATTCTTCACTAACCTCTCCACATTGACCCTATCTCGTTGGTAATCTCCGTATCCATATTCCGTCAGGTAATTGTGGTACTCTTCGTGATCGAAATCGGGATGATCCTGCCACTGCCGCTTACCGGCGACTGAACGGGGAATAAATACTCGTAGTTCGAGCTTGTTATGATGGATGAGGGGAAGAGCAGGTTCAAGAGCAGATGGATGCGCTGGGGTTTGTTTACCGCTGGGGACGGGACTCGTTGAAGTGGATGGAGGACGGGAAGGGGGGCGAACGGGTGGTTCTTTGGGTATCGGCATAGGAGGTGACTTTGGAAATTGTTGATGCTTGGGATAACCATGTTTCGGAGGACGATCCGGATTGTAACCCTGATTTAATTGATCATAACCAGGCTTATGGCCACCGTGCCTATCATCCGGAAATGGACGCCCTGGAGGATAATCCCGACCACGGCCATCACCATTTCCTTTTTTATTCTGACGGCGATTCTTATTCTGCCGCTGTTTTGACCCTCGTCGATTATAATGACCTCGATAGTCTTTACGATCCCTTGAACGGCTCCGCGATCGACTTCTCGTTCGACTCCTCGTTCGACTGCGTGATCTACGACGTCTTGACCGACTTCTGTCACGATCACGGTAGCGGCTTTTTCCGGAATAACTACTTCTGTATCGACTACTCGAACGGGAAGGTGACCTAGAATACGACCTACTCCGAGACATTGAACGACCTCTCGAACGAGACCGACTTCTCCTTCGTCTTGATCCATACGGTGACCTACTTCGACTCCTACTCCTAGATCTCGAACGAGAACGAGACCGAGACCGAGATCGAGAACTCGAGCGAGATCGACTCCAAGATGGTGAACGACGACGACTCCTGTCTTTCTTTCTCTGTCGATCTGTATCTCTACCATGATCTTTATCCGGTGAGTAACCCCTTGAATAGGAATTACCACCACCGGAACCGGATGTGAATTTTTGATTCTCGTATCTAGATTTATTAGGTCGATTAGGGGAAAAATGAGTATCACTTGTATCGCTGTCTCGACGTTGTTTTGTATTTCGGGAAGACTGTGACCCGGATGGTTCAGGATGATCGTGGTGACGTTGGTTGGTATTATTTGGGTCGTAACGACGTTGTGGGGGGTATCGTTGTTGATATTTGTCGGACATGGTATCTGTTGTTTTTTTAGTCCATGAAAATGAAAACGAAAATAAAAAACGGAACAGAACGAGTAAAAGTCAACGGTGGGTAATGATGTAATGAATAAGCAGATTGAATTCGTTGACTAAGATAGTTCAAAGCATCTATACATCAAACGGAAATACATACCTAAGTGAGAACGATAATTCACAAGATTAAAGTGGTGGATAATACTACAGCAATCGGAAAGAAATTCTGATATGAATTATCAACATGAACACACTACGTTTGAATCCGGATTGAATAGGGGGTTGTCGGGGAACTATCGAAAGTATTTGAAAACAGACAAATATGGTAACTGATATATCGTAGATGCTATCTGTATGCGGATGACCGTCGTAACAGTATCAGACAAAATCCAAGCGGCAAACGTGGATTGAAATGTCGATGTGGTGTGTGCGGATGCAGTCAAAACAAAACAAAAAAAAGGCAAAACTGTGAACATGGCGAATAATATAAAGTATCTTGAATCATTAGGGGATCATAATATTTCAAATTCTGACTGATGTAGTAGATATACCTACCGATTCGTGGTATATTCACAACAACAAATAGCACAAAACTATATGCTTTTGTTGCTGATACGAAAGTTGGATGGGGCGCAATCCAAAGTCCGAGTTCGTTGAAGACTCGAGTTCGCGGTTCGTCGTTAACCTGTAGTCGCAGTAAATATATATTTGGATCTACTTGGATACTTTATTCCAAAAAACTGATAATATATTCGCTATCATTTACAATTAGGTTGCAAGCACTGATTAAAACTTTGATATCATAGCGACGTATTTCACGGCCTCTAGAACGGAAATACACTTCATTCTTCAAGTATCTGGATACCCTGGTCCATCGGCCCCAAATTTGAGACCAAAACATTCCACTACCGAGTCTTTAAAAATTATTACATCTTGTACCTTCGACCTTTCCTAGAAATCTCCGAATTCCGTGATACAATTTAACCAAAGATCCCCGGTATCAAACAGTCAATAATCCCTCGTTCCAAAGCTAACTTCCAGATCGCCAACTAAAAACTATAATTCTGATACTGCATAACCTGACTCAATTGTATCACGGAATTCTGAAATTATCGCAACAATTTGTTAAACTCGAAGGTGAAATCATAATATAGTTTTGTATATCCTTATTTCCTCTTCACGAGAAAAATACCAATGCTACGAACGGTGTTAAATGATAATCAAAGTCTCATAATGACAAATCATGGGTATTAAATTTCGTTTATGCCGTATGTCAGTACAATCCCATATTGTCATCTCGTTCAAATGAAGACCCCTCTTTCTTTTTTGTTTAACGACAAAGTCAACAGAGTTCATCGATATTTCAAGTCTCGCGACTAATAAATCATTTACTAGACAGACCGTCACACCATATCCGTAACAAAATTCTTCAGTCTGCGTTAAGAAAATTCAAATTCCGGTTTACAGTTCTTTTTCCTTAGATCCTTACTCAGCATCGGTACTTAAGTACATGAAATCGTCTACTATGTATACAAGAATAAAGAACTGTAACACACGACGTATGAGTTCCTCGGAGTCGACATAGTCATAAGGAACACTTTTAATTGCATTTATATATTTACCACGGTCGCTTTGTATATTAGAGTAAAATGTGTGCACAAGAGGGAATTTTTACTCTTTTCTTTTCAAGCAATCATAGAACGTCCGATAAAAGTAGGGTTCAACTTTGATGGGAATTGAATCACTTAAACGAAAGAGGGAAGAAAGTTCCCGCAAGTAAACAATTTTTTTGTTGCTTTATATAGAGTGATCATATGAGTAGATGCAAGTCGCTGCGGTGCTTTATTTAGATGAATGCCAACAGATAGCCGTGGAAATGACCTTGAAGAGATAACACTGACACAGCAATTTCAAAGTGCCTAAAAAAAGGAAAAGTGTTGAACTTCGTTCCGTTCATTTCCGGGATTCTTTGCCAGTAGTGCCAGCAGTGCCGATTGTGATGTCTATATAGAATAATATGGAAGCGGGCGTGTAAAAATTGGGAGGAACCGTTGTCCAGTCCAGTCCCGTCCGTTTCAATTCAGGCTCTCCGCCTGCCAGCTTTCCACAGTTTACACTGCCGAGCCCACTTTACCACCCCTATCACTTTTTCTATTTTTAATTTTAAATTTATTCAAAACAGAGGATAAAAAATACCTCTATTTTGTTATTTCATTCAATACCCCTCCTTAAATTGATCACTCGAAAATGTCCACCGCCGCCGTATCGACCACCCCGCCTTCCACACCCCGACCGCCACCGACTCAGTCTTTATACAAAGGTATCGTTTTAGGTGGTTTGGCGGGATGTTGTGCCGTGACGATTACCAATCCTTTGGAAGTTGTTAAAACGAGGTTACAGTTACAAGGAGAATTACAACCTCGTAGTCACAATGTTTCTTCGTCTTCTAAACCATCTTTGTCGGTTTCTGGTTCTGGTTCTTCCGGTTCCGGGTCATCGAATTCAAAGAGTACATCTTCAACAAGTATAAACCGAATTTCACAATCTAGAGTCGGAGTTATGAGTTCTCATATTCCAAAACCAGGGTTACGGGGTGCTTCGACTTCTGCGGCGGCTGCTACCGTCGGCGCCACTGTGAGCGGTGGAGGGAGTGCGGGGGTGAATAGAAAAGTTTATTCAAATGTGTTTTCTGCCATGTGGGTTATTATGAAAACTGAAGGGTTGGCTGGGATTCAAAGGGGGTTGGTGCCGGCTTATGCCTATCAAGGGGTCATGAATGGGACTAGATTGGGTAGGTGGTTTCCAGTTTGAGCAGTTTGTGCTTGACATTAGGTTAGACGATGGTTCCAGTTTCGCGGTGAATTAACAAAATTATGGCGATGTCTGTAGGGTCGTATGAACCGATTAAGAATGCGCTTACGAATTTATTCATCAAGGATTCCAATTCTTTGTCTTCCTCGTCGCATTCACCAACCAAAACTGTTTATCCCCTTATCAACGTCACCGCTGGTTTAATGTCTGGAGTTATAGGAGCGTTTGTAGGGTCACCACTGTTTTTAGTCAAGACTCGAATGCAATCGTACTCTTCTTCTTCTGCTATTGCCGTTGGACATCAACATTACTACAAAGGAACCGGTGATGCACTGTATAGTATCTGGAGACAAGACGGGATTCGTGGTTTATTTCGAGGTTGTGGGGCTAGTATGATGAGAACAGGTGTGGGTAGTGCAGTGCAATTGAGTTGTTATGATCAGATTAAGCATTTCCTGTTGAGTTTGCCGGCTTCGTCACCCACTGCGGCCATTTTTGGTAGCAAAGATTCTGATGTTTCCTCCTCGGTGAAAGGGAAACAACCCAAGCTATTTGATGATACTTTATTGACTCATTTAATGTCGTCTGTTATCACTGGGTTTTTTGTCTGTGTTTGGTATGTTTAAAAATTGTTTCTTGCTTTTATGATCAATTCTTGTTTCGTTAGTTGTATTCTCTACGCCTCTATTTTGTCATGATTTTCTTACGATGCTGGTTATCTTTGGTTGTTTTAGTATGAACCCATTCGACGTCGTGTCGACTCGGCTGTACAATCAACATGTCTCTTCTGGCAAAGGAAGTCTGTATGCTGGTCCATTTGATTGTATGAAGAAAACTGTTCAGAGCGAGGGTATTGCGGGATTGTACAAAGGGTTTGGAGCACACTGGCTTCGAATTGGGTAATTAGCGATTTCGATTTGACTTTTATATCATCCACGCGAGGAGTGAATTCTAACCAAGAGATTTTATTCACTGTTGATTTTACTATGGATGTAGACCACACACTGTTCTTACATTTATCTTTTTGGAGCAGTTGAAGACGTTGGCGGCAAAGTATTGGGTGTAAGATAGTTGAAAAAGTACGATCTTGTATATGTATAATGTATTATCATTTTTTGTTTATTGTAATGTGTACACTGGACAGTGAGTGGGGGTATGCGGGTTGGAAGCCAAGGAATGTATTATTTAGAAAAGAAGAATAAAGGAGTATCAATGAGATGGCCAATCAGTGGAGTGGAGTGGATAGGCGACGCGTGGGTGTGTCGTGGAGTGTGTTGCCAATGGAATGCGAGTGGAATGTGCAGACTGGCCGGGATCACTGGCGGAATGGCTGCAGATCCAGTGAGCCGCATTGGGTGATTGTCTGCTGCTCATTGGACACTGGCGACGCACTGCTGCTTGCTTGTTGGGTTGGCTTTACTTACCAGTGAACTTACTTACTTACTTGCATATACACTCACTCACTTGCATATATACTGCTCATGCTATCTGTATAGTCGACTCTGCTACTTCTATATCCAAATGGCCCACCTCACTCTTCACAAATCCCTGCTGCTCGCACTCCTCCTCCTCTCACTCCTCGCCTCATCCCTTCCTCAGCTGCAGCGGCCCTTACCCCCTCCTGACCCTCTACCACAGCAACCCCAACCCCAACCTCAACAACCTCAACCTCAACCTCAACCTCAACAACCACAGCCTCAACAACCTCAACCTCAACCACAGCAACCACAGCAACCTCCACCTCAACCACAGCAACCGCAGCAACAGAATAATCCCCCGGCAAAGAATGCAACTGCCGCAAATCAAACTTCGGACGACTTTCTAACCCCAGAATGGTTCAAGCGTCTATTCACACTCCAGCCCGCCATCGTAGAAGGAAACAAAGTCGCCAAATTCCCCAACGGCACCCTCAACACCTGCTTTTACGTATCCACACCCTTGAATGGAACCAGCGTCGAAACTTGGACTTGCCCTGCCGGTTTTTTTTGTAAGTTGCTCCCGTCCATGAATGACTTTGTCTTAAATTCACCAGTGAAAACTAGCTTAGCTACAGTCGTGAATTCTTGTCGATATTAAAAGCCACCAACTTTGAACTGACCCAACTCTTTAATCCCCCTCTTAGGTCCTTTCCCCGGTAATCAAACCAGATGTGGTGACGGATTCTACTGTAAGTAATAGTATTTAAAAGAGTACGAATTGACGAAATCGAAATCTAACCAATGTTCTGAAAGGCCCCGGTAACACTTCGCAACCTCTATATTGCTGTGAAGGATATTTCTGTCCCCGTCCATCGAGAATCCAAATTTGTCCACAGGGTATGTCCTTGGTTGTTCATAAGTTCACAGCACGGTTTCAAGAGTCTAATTAGCCGTGATATTTCTAATTTCATAGGATCGTATTGCCCAAAAGGCAGTAACCGACCATACCCCTGTAATTTTGTGGCCAACTGTCCGGAAGGGACCGGTACACCGCACCGCATCGGCATTCTATGGATCGTCATCGTATTCACATTATTTACATGGTTCTTCTTTTACCTAAAATCTCGCCACGATAATTTCCGATCAATGAAGTATTCCAATTATCTATCCTCTCTGCCGCCGAAATCTCTAAAATCAATCGGAAGTCCGACCACCTTTCATCGCCACACTGAAAGTGAGACCCTAAATAATGCGGATCCTTTGTCAAAGCCGTTGCCTACCCCTTTTGATTATCCCACAATTTCAAGGAAAAACATCGATTCTTTCAGCCTTCAGTTTACAAATCTCTCATTGACATTACCCTCTGGTCATTCCGTGTTGTCCAATGTTTCAGGAGAATTGAAATCTGGTAGAACGTGTGCCATTATGGGACCCAGTGGAAGTGGAAAGACCACATTTTTACATGTTTTGATGGGAAAAGTTAAAAGAACTGGTGGCGATGTTTATATCAATGGCGAAGAAGGAGAATTAAAAGATTATAAAAAATTAGTGGGTATGGTGCCCCAAGATGATATCAGTAAGTCACCATCTCATACCTTTTGATACTTTGACTGGTATCTCTAGATATCTAAGAAACTGACTTCCGCGCTTTATTCACATAGTGCTTCCCGAATTAACGGTTTTAGATACCCTCATGCATTCTGCTAAAACTCGGTTACCTGCGGATTATGATTTTCCTAAACGCAAGCGAATCGTAGTCGAAACTATGGATTTCTTGTCGTTGACCCCAGTCATGAACTCAAAGATTGGCGATGTGCAAAGTAGAGGTATTTCCGGTGGTCAAAAGAAAAGGGTCAATTTGGGAATGGAATTGGTGGCTGAACCATCTGGTATGTTTGATCACTAGTTTCTATTAACCGACGGATGTCTGATGTGCTAACTTTTTCCTTGGCTTGCCAGTACTTTTCCTTGATGAACCGACATCCGGCCTTGATTCATCGACTGCCACGGAAGTCTGCGGACTTCTCGACGCTTTGGCAAAGACTCAAAATCTCACAATCGCCGCCGTCATTCACAGTCCCTCTCCACCCGCGTTTAAACATTTTGACGATTTAATCCTGCTCGGACGTGGCGGAAAACTCGTATACCACGGCGAAAGAGAATTCGCAGTCTCGTATTTCCAATCTCTCGGTTTTGCTTTCAACCCCGAAAACGACGTCTCCGAATCCGACTGGTTAATGGATGTTGTCTCTGGTAAAATTCGAAACCTCGATAACCCCGATTTCGACGTGAACGGACTCTCAGAATGTTGGGGACGTTATCAACGTGGAGAATCCATTTTCCCGACTAAACTTCCCTTTGACATTTCCGACTCTGACGCCCCACCATCCGATATTTCGTCGTCGCACTTTCTCTCTGATTTTTTCTCTCACATTCATATCCACATTTCTTCCACTCTCTACGATATCCAGCATTACATTCTCGACGTCTTTTCTGAACTCAAATCTACTTTTTCGTTCGGTAACTCCTCCAAGAATATCAGACAGACACCCAGTGGTTTCATGATATTTTGGTTATGTTTTAAACGAAGTTGTTTGCAAATTTATCGATCCCCTGGTAGTTTCTTGATGGATCAATTGGTACATTTGGGGTGCGGTGCTTTCATTTCTATTGCGAGTGAAAATTTGGATTATTTGGGTAAACAACCTGATATCATTTGTGAATTGGCACCTGCTGCATTAAGGCGTAAGCAAATTTAATTTTTTTTGTCTGGCTCTTTTTTCTGTATACTAAACAAATTATTCTATAGTGTTCTGCCAAAGTCCTATTGATCGTATCCGAGAAGTCGGCGTTTTCCTGTCCCTTGGCGTTTTGTTTGCCGGTATATCCACGTCCATTTCCACATTCGGTAACGAACGACACGTTTTCTTCCGTGAATCCGCATCCGGACAATCCGCGCTTCCTTATTTCCTGGCCAAAGTATTAGCTGATGTACCGAGACTCTTGATTGCTGCTTTCATGTTTAGTTTAAGTTTGATTTTGGTTTGGCCGTATCGAAGTCATTTCTTGTTGATTTATAGTATCGTGGCGTTATTGTACTTGACTGCATTTGGAATGGGTACGTAAACTTTTAAATTCTTGCTTCTATTGTCGTCTCATTGTTGCTTTTGATTAACATTTTGGTTTTATATTTTATCGAAAATAGGGTACCTCCTTTCTATTGTCATTCGTAAAGAATCTGTCGGTTTGGTCGGTACAGGATTCGCATTATCCTGGAGTATCGTCTTTTCCGGTGTCATTCCATCTCTAGAAACAGTCAAAAGTCGCACCAGTAACAACTATGACGGATTCTCTTGGCTCTGGGATTTAAGTACCCCCCGTTGGGCCATCGAAGCTCTATACATCGTTGAAGTGACCAATCGACCGTACGTATTACCCTCACTATCTATTCTTTAAAAAATATCGAATAGTATAACTAACTGGTTTGTGGTTGATGGATATAGATTCGCGGAATCAAAAGGTCCAGTGTTATCTTATACATACGATACCAGACATTTAGTACCCGCTATTATTTACGCCGCCGTCATTGGCCTCGGCTGGAACTTTTTAGCTTTCTTGGCATTAAAATTAGTCGATCGAGATCGGCAACGATAAAATTTCGTTTATTTTGTAAGCTTTTGAGTTGGGGTATTTTGGGTGTATATATCTTATACATAGTATTTATTTAGTTTCGGTATGAATTGTGAATTCAAAAATGGTTTTGTTGTTGGGAAGTAGTATTAGGTTGAACTGGGGCGTGTAGGTATAGTGAACTATTATGGTCAAAATTTAGATTGTAGTTTAGATAGTGTAGGGAATGTATTTATAGAAATTCAAAGAACAGGAACAAACCTATACAGATAAAACAGTTATGAAAAATATAAGTAAATTTAAATAAACATTATAGTGAATTAAAGAATATAGAAAATGTATATTAAAATTGACTTGGTAATTGAAACACGAACAACGAACCGACGTCCAAAAACCCCAAGGATCAAGACCCTAGTCCGTTTGAACAACTCAATCCTTTTCCCTTTCTACTCTCCACTTCCCTCCTCCCTTCACACTCACCCCAAACACACCACAGACACATACAATGTTTCTATTCTCCTCTTCCTCACCTCTCACGACCCTCCCCATCCCCGATTCAGATAGAATAGATCTCAACATCGGTGGCACCATTTTTCATACGACTAAATCAACGTTGAGTAAACGGAAGGGAGTGTTGAGTGATTTGGTGGGGTGGGTGAGAGATAATGATACGAGGTCGAGGAGTGACGGTTTGTTTTTTGTTTCTGGTTTCTGGGGTTTATAGAGTTTTTGGAGTGTTGGGATGATGGAGAGTTAAGAGAGAGAGGGAGGGAAAAGTGGAATATGGAAAATGGAAATGAGTTGAATTGGAATAACTAACTTATTTTTTATTTGAATTTTTTCGTTTGTCGGTGATAATTAATGGTTTGTGGTTTGTGGTTTGTGGGTTAGGTAGAATACCATGTTACTTTATCGGTACTATATCCCTCCTCTCTTTCCTCTGTTTTCTGTATTCATATACACCTCCCCATTGATTAACCTCATTCATACCTCAACCTATCATGATTTTATCACCGGATAACATTATTTACAATCACCAATTACCTCATTACTTCATTGACACCTGAATACGGAAATTCAAAATGATACGAACACGAATCGAAATGGTGGATTTAAAATGCATAGATCGGGATCCTAAACATTTTCTTCGGATATTGAATTACCTTCGTACCGATAAATTTTTGGTAGATTTGAATATGGATTCGTATAATTTACATGAACTTAAAATTGAAGCAGGGTATTACGGGTTGGAGGAATTGGTGTCGGGGATTCAAGGGTAAGATTTGGATTTGAGTTTTGCGTTTTGAGAGTTTGAGGTTTGAAGTTGTTGGGTGAGGGTTTACAAATGTTGTGGGATTGCCCGGGTTCACTGACTTTTTTTTTTTTTCTTTTCTGGAAATTGTGGGTGTATTAGGTTAATCGATAAACGAACAAAGTAAGCATAACCTTTTCTCTCTCTCGCAAAAATGTTCTCAACTCATTTACTATTATCTCACAATTTTATCCTGGTTTAACCAACCAACCCTGTACCTTTACCTCCCATACTCCATAGAACAAACACAACACTTCAACCCTCCAAACGTCTAATCATACGAATCCACTATCCCGATCCCACCAAAGATTTACTAAAAATAGATCCGTACCCGTTACCGTCATTTATTAAATACGATTTAGATAAATTAACGAAAGCGTTTGCGGAGGGGTTGGAAGCTATGGGTTTGTTTTCACTTACTTAAAAATTTAAAATACATATTGAATGTGTGTTCAATACAAAAATACAATTGCGTTGGTGTAACGTGGATCTAACTTATTTATATATATTTGATACGATTTGACGGAATTTTGAATATTGGTAACGACTAACGGTGATAACTATGGTGTCGAATAGTCAATGAAATGTTGAGTCTCGGGTTTGTCATTGATAAAGAATATTGGGATACTACGAATCGTTATGGTAGTTTTGTGGTAATGAGTTTATCGTGATGCAAGTTGTGATGACAAAATAGAAAAGTATTCAATTCTGAGACTTTTGTAATATTTTGTAATATTTTGGTTTTTTTCTTTTCGATTGAAGTCATGTACATGTGCCAACATTTAGAATATATTATTTCCACAAAGATAAACACATTTCCCAATTTGAGGAATAACAATGGAACCAAGAGTTCTGAATTCTGAATTCCTTAATTTTTTCGTTTCTCATTTCCCTTTTGATACCGACTCAACAACTCCTGTCTCTTTTGACTCCATTTTTCACCAATCAAGTATTTCGATACCCCGTTTTTACCTTTATCATAGTCACTAGAACTCGAATGACCATACACATCCCCTTGTTCAGTGGTACCCCAATTCGAGTGTCCATTTGAGGGAGACCCGTTCCATATTGTTTTAGATGAATCCCACCTTCCTATTGATGTTTTAGATTCGTGGCGGTTATTTCTAATGTTGAAGGGTGTGGTTCCGGCGATGGAGCCGTAGGTGGTAGTGTGGTGGGTATTGTTGAATTGTGGATGTGAATGTGAGAATGAAGATTTGTCTCGAGATGGAAGTGGTGGTTTAGAAGACCGAGAGGAGGTAGATAGAGATAAGTTGGAGTGTGGGAGTGAATGTTGCGGTGGGGAGTGAAGGGATTCAAAAGAAGATGAGAAAAAGGGATCAGAAGCGTCGTCGGAGACGATACGGATGTATTCTCTTGCTATGATTCTTTGTCGTTTTAATTTATAACATGAACAGACGACGCAAAAGATGAGGAGTGTGAGGCAGAATAGTAAGGTGCCAGAGAGTGCCAACAGTAGGTCTTTCCGGTTTACTTTACACGGATGGCAATTGAAAATCAAACGGTTTTCATAATCCATAGACGATCAGAGAGGTCATGGTGTATTCAAGAGTGGTAATCCATGTCAGTTCAAGTGTATACAAGCACCGGCAATATCTTGATGAAATAAAATACGGAGAAAAAACGTACAGTAACAACCCACATGGGGTACCATATCATGCATATAGTCCCATTTTGAAGCACATTGCAAATCCGAGGTCGGTCCCCATATATCGCCGGGGATACAGTTTTGAGAAGAATCGCACCATCCTGCAATTAGCGATTTGTAAATCAGACACAGTTTTACTTTAGCGGGTTCAGTATAACAAAATAGGAAATATCAAGGAAAAAATAAAATAAAGCGGAGGCCATCATTACTCAAAAAGGCAATACGGAAAAGTAGCATTTCATGTATAGAATAAAGCTTCTCTTCCACTATCATCGGACCTTCTTCATTACAACCAACCCTACCATTGCCATATCGAGTAATGACGCCATCGACCTGTTCAAGTGATCATGTCTGACAAACTTACCACAACTAGCTTCGCGGATACATGTAAAACAGGTTTTGTAGGACTGACATAATTCAGTTGCTTTTGAGTGGGTGATGCAATAGTTATTTCGGTTCAACAAGGTTTGGGATCGCAGATAAAGGCGGGATGATGGCGATGGCGATGGCGATGGCAAGATCGGTGAGAAGGACAGAATAGTTCAAAAATTGATGCGATCGAGCCGAATGAATATAAAAGTGGTTAGTAAACTAAATCTGAATTGAGATATAGAGATATGATTCCTGACGATGAGATGTTTGGGTTATACAATTACGGAATAAAGTACTGAACGGAAGAAATTCATTTTCCATGAAGCGAATTTTTCCGCCGGTGATGGATATATCTGATACACTTACAATTCAAGAGAGTATCTCCAACCGATGAATCGACATTATCAAGTGGTATCGTCAGATTATCTGCCAATCGAGATAAAGAACGGTTCGTTATCGGCATTTCGCCGCTGAGATGAGTGTGTTTGGAAGTATGTCCGGCCGGTGTTACAGAGCGGTAGTTTCTGCGGAGTTGGATTCTGAATAGATCCGACTGAATATGTTGATGGGCACAACGGACACTGCTTGATACCTGATAGGAATTTCTTGAGTATTTGGATTGAGGGTGATGAGTATGCCACTGGAGGTTACAAGGGGAAAAATGAAGTCCAAGGGATGACCTGTTGCAAGAATGTCAAAAATTGCCGTGAACAATGCCTAATGTCTATTGCAACGCCGATGTTCATTCATTACCCATATTCAAACAATAATTTTGCAAAACTGTTGTATCTCACTGAAAGTAAGAAAGTGTGAAATGGAATTAAAGTTTTTGAACAGTTGACTGCTTTTTCATTAAATCACAGTTCATTGAATCGTGGCGAGGTTATCATCGTGTTCTACCTCTGCCTTTTACTTGCAACTTGCACTGACAACCGCTGGAACAGTTCTTGGGCACTGTCAGGCTGCAATTATTTACAACGACTGGTCGATGTCACTATATACATTACATGATTGCCAGATTTCTATCGTAGTATGTGATCATGGAGCGCCGGATGGTTGGACACTCGGGTGCAGTTGGGACTTGAACAGACTAAACCATCCTCTGCGGCGCTGATTGTCAACTGAATCCTGGCTCGCCTACCCTTGTGCGGGGACAACAACTGGACAAAATCGATTAGGGGACTAACCGAGTGAATACATTCGACGCAAAATTTCAGGGCCTTCTGAGTCTGTCAATCATTTGTTCCATAATCCATTAGATATGGATCTACATGGGTACACGTTGGCGAGACCACAAAAGGACTACCAAAGGGCATACCAACGTCCCCTAAGAGTATTGTGATTTGTGGAATGCTCCCAGTGTGCTCCCGGTGTGCTCCCGGGAATTTTGTGGAATGCAATGCAAAAGTAGTTGTGTGACTTTTCAAGTTTGTCTGTTGAATCTGTTTCGAATAATGCGTGCGACATCCCATGTATATTCTATCACCCATTGTCGGGAGAATGAAAACGATGGAAAGTAATGGAAATTGGAAGAGAATGGAATCGAAACTTGTGTCACGTGAATTCGCACCAAATCCGATTGAATTTTGCGCCACACTCAATCCAGAGGGGTCCAGATCGCGAGGCCACGTGGGTTGTGAGGGAATGTGGCGCAACAAGCACAGGGGCCCCTAGGGAGAACAATGGGCCGCGGTTGTCTCTGGGACATTCACTGGGTATTCGCTGGGTATTCACTGGAGATTCACCGGGTATTCACCGGGTATTCACTGCAAGTGTGAACAGAAGAATAGTGGAAGAGGAATGCAACTGGAGATCGGGCGGACTTTGGCCTCCATTGTTCTCCCTTGCCACAACAATACTCCCTCTCACTCGCATCGCGACATTCGGCCGCCCGTTCACTGCCCGTTCCCCCTCGCCGACACCTCGCATCGCTCTATGCCTACCATCCCACAAAATCTTTGTCGGCCCTTCCTCGCTTCTTTCTTATCTCCCGTCTCCCGCTCATTTCCATCTCCACCAAATCAACTCTGCGCAACTAACCATACTCATCCTCACTCACTCCCCGAACTCCCCAAACCTCTGAACCTCTCCCCCGTCTCTGCCCTACTATCTCTGGATATGGCGGCGCCCCTCACGGATGCCTCGTCGTCTGCCATCCCCCTGACCTCTCCCGTCGACTCCTTCACCGCAATCAATATCGAAAAACTAAACGATGACTTGTCCGCTTCCTCCATGTCGGCCGATCCTGTCGCTCTCTCCAGTCTGAACGACACTCGGTCCGGCACCTCATGTAATACACTAAGAGTAATGAGAAAGTTTTTCGGCTTTTCAGTCTTGTCCGTCTCTGTCACAGTCATCGTCTTTTTAATTGGAGTCGGTAAGTCTGAACAACTCTCTGTTCTAAATGTCTCTGTAAAAGGTGGATAATAACCATTTTTCCAAGGTATCGCCATCGGCCTCTTTTTTTGGTTCAGATCCGCCGAGATCGACAAATTTAATACGTTTTTCCTGGATCACTGTGAAGGTTTGTTACATATTTATAACAGACTTCTAAATTTGTTGTTAACACCCGATAATTAATCGATTTTTATTTTTTGTCACTTTAAAATAGATCAGGCAATTGAGTTAAAGATGGATCTCCAGCGGAATTTGGCCACCTTAGCAGGTTTGTCATCAATGCCCTTGCAACAGATCAAACACTTTCAACAAATTTCGTGCATACTAAATGCAATACTTTCTATCTCCTTTGTAGATATTTCGGCTCTAGCGAGTGTATTTTACCCCAACTTAAATCAATCTCAGTTGTCTGCCTATGCCAAACACAGTTCTTGGAATTCATCAGAAATTCGCCACATCATGTTTGGATTACGAGTTCAACGGAATCGAAGAGCTGATTGGGAGCGAGATTTCAATATGCCTATAACTGCCAGAAATTACGATACAGCGGATCCGTCGAGAGATACTAGTTTACGACCCATCCCTGTGCCTGAACTCGATATTTATTACCCAACGATACTAAAGGTAGATGAAGAGGAGCCGAAACCCTGGCTGGGAGATGATTTGCACGCTGCTCCTATTACTCGTGCTGCGATAGAAAAAGGTGAGATCTTGTTTATCGCCCGTCTTGTCGATTAATTTAAGCTTATTCATGAATGTTACGATTTAGTCCAACAAACTAGACTACCCGCCATTTCCGGAGAAATGCCTTTAGTCAGCTTCAAGAAAGGTAAGTCATTTAAATCATCCAATAGGTATTCCGAATAAGAAGAGATGATGGCTGATTCTTTCCATGTTGTTTTGAAAAGGAATCTTCATCATTCATCCAATAAACGTCACGTCACCATATGTCGATTCAAACAACGGCATTCTCTCAGGATTTATGATGGCTGCCTATGACGTGAATCATATCTTTAGCACTTCGTTTGCCCGAAGTAGTGTCTACGAAAATATGCACGTCACCGTATTCGACAGGTCGGCGAATACCGATAAACCACTTTTTGAAACCTCTCTTCCATCTTCGACTGAATATTACGACAGCCCAATCTCCGTCAACATTGATTTGGCCGACCGACAATACGAAATCGTATGTAAAGCGATTGACAATGATTCAAATGCATCACGGAGGAACTCTGTGCTTTCGACGATTATTCTGGTCTTGGCCCTCTTAGTTGCACTGCTCATCAGTTTGATTGCCCATGTGTTTGTGAGAAAATACGAAATGGTCAGGAAAAAGGGCCAACTAAGCCAAAGACAGCTTCTGGAGTCACAAAGAATCCTCGATTCATTGGCCCGATATTCAGAGGCAATTGTGAAGGTACTTCGGCAGCGTTTTCCCTTCTTTGTTTGAAATCACCTATCTAACTAACAAAAATCTTAAATAATAGTTCTTGCCCGATCCGTTGTTATTTGTTGGTGACGGAAACATCAAAGGTTCGTTTATTCATTCTACATCTTGAAAGTTCTGTTTGGGTATCTAATCCATACAATCCACAGGTGCCAACAACCATTTCTTGCGTCGAACCGGATACGAATTAGAGGATTTAGTAGCCACCTCAGACGGTCCAATTCCAGTCACGAAAATTATCCCGTCATTTCACCGTCTGCGTACCACATCTCGAAATACGTTTGAAGCAGACATTCGACGTGCAGATGGAACTTTCTTCCCGGCAGAGATATCCATGTCCGAGAAATTTCGGGATTCGTCAAATCAGATGCCGCGATACGTGATGTTGATACGAGACTTGACTGAACGTAGAAAAGTCTTGAAGGATTTATCTGACGCAAAATGTGAAGCTCAGAAAGCCAATCAATCTAAAACAGAAATTCTGTATTTCCTTTGCCACGAAATTCGAAATCCTGTTCATGTGATTTTGGGATTGTGTTCTCCAGACGGTAAGTTAATCTGAAAAGCATTCCATTCACTATCGAAACAACTCTAACAAGCCATTTTAGATGATCGGTCTAACGCTGAAGAAGCAAATCATGGGATCTTCTCTGCGGCAAAGTTTCTCGGGTCATTGGTGGACGATATCCTTTCGCTCTTGAATGTGAGGGCCGGATTGCTACCCATGAAAACTGCGTCTTCCAATTTGAAAGAAATGATTGATTCAATCTCAGAGAATGCGAAATTATCGTCGGCAGAAAAGTCCATACAATTTGCAGTCAACGCTTCTTTAGAGGATATCAACGTGGACGTTGTGACCGACGAATACCGGTTACGACGCAGTCTATTAAAAATCATCGAACACTCTATTCGGGTCGCCCCGTCTCACGGAAAAGTGACATTCTCCGTAGACGCAATCAGTCAATCTCCCTCTTCTACCGAAGGCAGTGAAGCCACCGTCGCTCCAACTTCTAACCGAAAATATCGATTTACCATCACCGATAATTCCGACGGATACAGTGCTTCCGACATCACAAAGATATTCGATCCCTTCGATTTAAACGTTTCCGCAAGTCAGGGTAAAGATTTCGGTGGAGTAGGATTGGGTCTTGCCCTTGCGAATCAATTTTTGAACGCTTTGGGTGCTCAACTCAAATTTTCGTCAACCAAAGGAAGAGGGAACCATGTCGTGATTGAGATCGAGTTCCCGGTGATGAATCCGAGTGTAGATTCCGGGAGTCGAAAGTCTCGAAAAATGGCTCACTTCCGTGGTATCACAGTCGATACGTCGCCGCAGTTACATAGAAAGAAAACAGCAAAAACGGTCCCGCAAGATGGTGATGTTGAAATTGCGCCAGAGGTTGACGCTGCGGCAGAAAAACCACCCAAAGTGTTACTGGTGGAAGATAATGCTATTGTTCAAAAAGTGACTGCTAAACTTTTACGCAAAGCTGCCTTTGAGGTTGTTACCGCTGACAACGGACAAGAGGCCATCGATATAATATTAAAAGATAATAACACCATAGACGTAGTATTAATGGTACGTTATTCATACAGACAATCACTATCGTATTCTCTCTAATTTAAACTAACTTTATATCACTACCCCTCCCCACAGGATCTTATCATGCCAGTTCTCTCTGGCCACGATGCTACAGTGAAATTACGGGAACTCGATTGTCAATTGCCGATTATCGCAGTCACTGCGAACGCATTAGATACCGAATTTGAACGGTGTAAAGAAGAAGGATTTGATGATTTCGTTACAAAACCTGCTACAGGAGAAACCCTGAAAAAAATCGTTCATACTTGGACTGGATATCATCATGAAAGTTGAACTTGAAATTAGGTATGTTTTTGACTGTTTCATCTATGATACCTTGAACATTTTCTTATCTTGTGATATTTTCGTATTTTCAGTTACCCATCGTCACCTCCAGTTATACTCGTACTCTCAAAAAACCTATACCATTGAAGCACACTTGTCTAATATCCGACCCATAAACCATTTCCGAAAACCGAACCAATACCGGTATTTCAGATGTATTTTTGTAAATAATGGCAATGCGGAAAACGAATGATGCTTTTCTGCATTCGGAAAAACTCTTATTTTTAATTTCATAATTTCAGTTTTATAAAGTTGCAAGCTATACCCCCAAGAATAATGAACAAAGAAACTAGATGTAATAATCTGTTTTAATTGTAAATTAATTTATCTGAAAAAATTTGAATATATTTAGGATGTTTAAAAATCTCAATACGTTTTAAAAACTATAATTCGATAGGTCGTTGTTAAGTAACTATTCTTGATTGGTTTTACAGTTACCTGTTGAGTTAACGTAGTTGTGATGTCATTCCGGTCACAACAATTCACCGTTATTCGTACTTTGCATAAATACCGCGGCCACACTTTATTTTCATTCTTATCAAATTGGACTCTGAGAAACGGTGGAATGCTGAACTTATGCTCGTTGGGTACTATACAAGATGTAAGCATACACTTCATCAGGAATACATTGTGGTGTCATTCCGGTCACAAGTAGTTACCATGATTCGTGCTTTGCACAGATACCGTGGCCGCACTTTATTTTCATTCTTATCAAATAGGACTCTGAGAAACGGTGGAATGCTGAACTTATGCTCGTTGGGTACTATACAAGATGTAAGCATACACTTCATCAGGAATACATTGTGGTGTCATTCCGGTCGCAAGAAGTTACCATGATTCGTGCTTTGCACAGATACCGTGGCCGCACTTTATTTCATTCTTAACACATAGGACTCTGAGAAATGGTGGATTGTGGAATGTTGATCTAATGAAACTGTAGACAAATCATGATTCAGGTTATATAAAAACGCTGTCAAAAGTTTATTGTACCGCTCGTAGGGGTCATTTGAATCGGATTGAACCAACTATTTCGTCGATGGCTCCCTCAGAATGGTAGTTGGTACGATTCGATGGATTATAGTGACTGTTCATCAATTACCTTGGGTGGTACAGATAAGCTTTCTGGTCGGGAGTGGCGCCGTCTTCACGTCCAGGACGTTTGCATCGGGGTGGGCCTACGGTTGTAAAGTTGGACTGACGTCATATACGAAATGAATAAACCTTGTCAAAACCAAAGAGCAAGACCAAGGTGATACTATGTCTGGGAAGCCAGGTGGCTTTTTATCGAACTTATTGTTGGTTTTTCGTTTCTGTTCTTTTCCTTTCAAGTAATTCAGCCTCTGTAAATCATACAAATGACAGAACTACAAAGCCGCCACTAGAGTACATATTGTATTTGGTTTCCACGATGACGTTCTGTCGATGTCAAAATTTGAGGCGATATGGTACTGACGTGGTCCATCGAATGGAGTGTTCTCCGCCAAACAATCACAATAGGTGTGTCATAGTTGATAGTGAATCTCCTCCAACGCCGACTCGAGCTGTTGTGTTTTACAAAAGAACTGAAACAAAATCGGTGGCTAAAAAGTATAATACCCATATTGAACCAAAGTAGGACAACTTAATTACACTCCCGAATATTGTAAAGCCACATTGGTGTTTTTTTTTCTTTTTTGTTCCTGCGTCACGATGAATGGGACGGCGGACCTATGCATGCCAAGGGGGATATCTTAACGGCTCCGTCCCCACCAAATCATCAAAACTGTCCCACGATTAAAATATCACATTTAGATACACTGACAGTCCAATATACCGTTTCGTTGATATCGCTTCTTTTGCGAATCAAGTATGGCAGTTATAACAACTGTCGATAGTTCGTCCACAATAATACCGTCACAATCCACCAACGAAAATTTCACACTTTTAAATATCCTTCAAGATTCAAATTACCGCTCATGGTCCGATAGTAACAGGACGATTCATGGAAACCAAAATTCCCCGCCTCATCATCCAGGGAGGTTTAATATAAGGAGTCATGCTTCAAAATTATCGAGATGTTGTGGCTGTTCTGTCTTTTCTGCCCTTTGTGCGGCGACTGTGTTTCTTATCGGAATCGGTAATTGTTTTGGTTCAAATTTGTAAGGCCTCGGGATTAAATTAAACTGAATGGTGATTTTGAATATGTAGGACTTTCGATTGGGTTTTTCTTTTGGTTTCGTTCGATTGAAATCTACAAGTTTAATACGTTCATGGAAAATCAATGCGAAGGTACGTATTGTTCACTCCACATACACCATAACTACAAGCATATCGGCTAAATAGTTATTTATCATAATACATCAGATCGGTCTTTCCAGTTACAAAAAGATTTACAGAGAAATTTGGCAACGCTGAAAGGTTCGAGTCATAGTTACTTCGTAATGAGTATGATGTCACCCGGGCCAACAACTCTTTGAATAGACTTGTCCGCGCTGGTAGAACTGTATTACCCTAATATAAACCAAACCCAATTCTCGCAGTTCGGAACGTCATCAAGTTGGAATAGTAGTGGTAAGAGTGTTTTGAATGATATATTCAAACCACGATCGAGTCCACTAAATTTAACCTTTTAACCCATTTGAATTAGAAATTCGACACATCTTGGTCTGTCCCCGCGTGGATGGTCCTAAACGGGAGGACTGGGAGAGAGACAATAACCAGACTATTTTGGCAAGGAGAGTTGAGGATACGGTTCGCCCAATTCCAGCTCCTCAAAATGATGTGTATTTTCCCGTGGCTATGAAAATGGATCACGAAAATCCAAAGCCGTGGATGGGTTACGACATGAATTCTCTTGATGCGGGCAGAGAAGCGATACAAACTGGTTTGTTTCACGTTGAATTAGTTTGACTTTGTTCCAATATTATTTCATTGGAGTATTCGTACAACTTTTGATATTAATTACTTTCCTTGCCATTTGGCTTTCTTCAGCTCAAGAATTGAAAGGCCCCGTTGCCAGCGATCCGACTCCACTCGTTAACGGAAAAACAGGTATACATCTTTCGTTTTCAAGCAGTTTTAATAATTACTGCCACTCGGAAATACAAAAATTGACGAGATTCTGTCCTTCATCAGGCATAATCATTTATTATCCCCTCAATATTCCATTATTGTATAGCCTACCGAACACTATCGACCGTCTAAGTGGTGTGCTCACCGCGTCGTACGATGTCGAACGAATTTTCACAAGTACTCTCTCTCGTAGTGCTTCCTGCAACAATGTGGAGATATCCGTTTATGATCGAACGCAACCTTCAGATCAACCCTTTTTCGTTTACGCCCCACCCAATTCGGATTCATTATATGACTTCACATCATATAAAACCATCAACATGGTTAACCGAAAATTGGAAATAGTCTGTCAGCCAATCGTTAACTCTGTTAATGAGCATCGCAGACATACGGTCTTGCCAACAATAATATTGGTATTGACTTTAATCATTACATTATTGTTCACTTTAATCAGCTTCTGCTTTGGTAAAAAATACGAATCGACGCGTAAGAAAGGAGAAGTAAGCCAGAAGGAACTAGTGGAGTCAAGAAGGATAGTTGATTCTCTTGCTCGTTATTCGGATGCTATTGTGAAAGTGAGTTTTAAAACTCTTTGAATTCTCTCAAAAACATAGTCTGACATACGTGATTTATAGTTTCTGCCGGATCCACTTTTATTTATTGGACCGCAAAAAATCAAAGGTAGTAGATTGTTTACATTGTTGTTCTTTTTTGAATTTATCTGACTTATTTCATCGTTTATTTTAGGGGCGAATGTTCACTTCTTGAAGAAAACGGGGCATCCGCTGGATGGTTTACTTGGCCGTGACATAACCGATATTATCGCCTCATTTAGCCATAGTGAACACATTGGCGGAAACAGCTTCAAAACCGATGTACGATGTGCCGACGGAACGTCCTTTGCAGCCGAAATATCAATATCGGAAGGGTTTACCGATTCTTCGATTGAAGTGCCTCGATATGTTATGTTGATAAGGGATTTAACAGAAAGCAAGAGAGTACTACAAGATTTATCCGCAGCAAAATGTGAAGCCCAGAAAGCCAACTTAGCTAAAACTGAAATATTATATTTTCTTTGCCATGAGATTCGGAACCCGGTTCACGTCATTTTGGGATTATGCTCTGCAGACGGTACTGTTTAACGTTTCCTGAGTGAGCTCAAATCATATGTACTGATATTGTTTTTCAGATAATCTCTCCGATTCGAAGGAAGCCAGACGCGAAATGTTCATCGCCGCCAAATTTCTTGGATCTCTGGTGGATGATATCCTTTCACTTCTAAATGTAAAGGTCGGACTCCTACCAGTTAGAAAATCCGAAAAGAATTTAAATTCTTTGATTTTTGCGTTGTGGGAAGAAGTAAAATCTTTGACAAAGGGGAAACAATTGAACTTCAAGCTCGTTCTGCCTCCCGAGGGAATCGACGTCGATGTTTTGGCAGATGAGTATCGACTGCACCATGGCTTAATAAAAGTCATTGAACATTCCATACGAGTGACACCATTCAACGGTACCGTCATTTTATCTGTAGAATCTTTAAACTCTTCAACCGAGCCCCAAAACGGCATGTCTTCGTCAACTCAATGCCAGTATCGATTTATTCTAAAAGACACATCAAATGGATACAGTCCCTCGGATATCCAAAAAGTGTTCAATCCTTTTGATTTGGATAAATCCGTTAGCCAAGGGACCGAATTTGGCAGTTTTGGATTGGGACTCGCTTTGGCGCAGAAATTTTTGGCATCGATTGGAGCAGAGTTGCGGTTTAGTTCAGTGGAAGGAAAGGGAAATCATGTTACCATCGACATCCCATTCGAACGGCTGCCCACGGCAGGAAGTTCAACGAGTATTCGAACGACGAGGCGGACTTCTCAATTAAGCCCTAGCAAGGGTAATCTCAAGGTGGCATCAACGATAAATCAGGATCAAGACAAGCATGAGCCTGTTTCATCTCTGCCATTCAAGAAAACGCCCACAGTACTGTTGGTGGAGGATAACGCTATTGTTCAAAAAGTAACCGCCAAAATGTTGAGAAAATCTTCGTGTCATGTTATCACGGCAAACAACGGAGAAGAGGCGATCGATATCATATCAAAGGAGAACTCCATAGACGTTGTGTTGATGGTACGAGCATACATTTTTGAAATTGTAATTGCCGATTAGATACTTACGTTATATTTTGGAACAGGATCTTATCATGCCGGTACTATCTGGGCATGACGCGACAGTCAAATTAAGGTCCCAAAATTGTCAATTACCCATTATAGCAGTCACTGCCAATGCATTAGATACCGAATTCGAGCGTTGTAAGCAAGAAGGGTTTGATGATTTCGTTACAAAACCTGCCACGGGCGAAACTCTCAGCAGCATCATTCAAACCTGGATTGGATTCACCCATGACTGCTCGTCTTCGTCGCATGAGAATATGTAACTTGCATTATACACGCAATCGAAATAGTGGTGGCAACTGCGCAAGTTTTACGTGCTTGTTCAATCATGTGCTTTATCTAATTCTCGAGTTCCTTGAAAGGTGCTTGTCTAGCTGCCAATGTTGTATCCTGGATTATTAGGTCATTGGATATCAATTCATGTATTATATAGAAATGTATATATGCTTCGCATAACTGTACGACAGTGTATAATTTATCGTATACCCAAAAATGTTAATGTAATAGATAATAAAATTTACGCATTGATAAAATCAAGAGATAATTCTATATGTTGTAACAAACTGAATATACAATTGGCTATATGTACAAATACATAGGCTATTTATATTTACAGATCTGACTTATGCTTCTGATAAAAGTAATGTCATATACTATGCTTCTTTCCGACCCAGCGCCTCACTACTTTCTCCAAATCTTCAGCCGTTAATGGCTTTGTTATAAAATCATCAAATCCTTCCTTCTCGCATAACTCAGCTTCAGTATGTAATGCGTTAGCGGTTAACGCTATGATTGGTACATCATATTGCCTTGACCTTAGTTCAATAGTAGCATCATGACCGTTGAGAACCGGCATAATCAAATCCTACAGAATATTTATTATAGTTAAAATAAGAAATAAATTTAACTTTTTCGGATTTTAAGTAGGCTACGAACCATCAAGATCACAGATATCGATGGATCCGATGATATGATATCTATAGCTTGTTGGCCGTGATCTGCTGTGACAACATCAAATCCATATTTCTTGAGTAGCTTTGATGTGACTTTCTGTACAATCGCATTATCTTCCACGAGCAATATTCGTGGTGTAACTCGTTGATGAGACGGACCGCCAACATCTACGGTATCAAAACATTCAACTGCGGTTGATGGTAAATCTAACCGCGTCGAAGGTGACGGAGACCCTTCCGGTTTTTCTGTTATCGGAAACTCTAAATCAAACGAAACATAATTTCCTTTCCCTCTTTTTGAAACAAAATGTAACTGCCCTCCCAATGAGCCAACAAATAATTTGGCGATGGCAAGCCCTAATCCCACCCCACCAAATTCCTTTCCCAAACTGGCAGAAATATACGGATTGAACGGATCAAAAAGTGATGGAATTTCTGACGGCAGATAACCGTGTGAGGTATCATTCACTGCAAACAGGTACCGAGCTGTTTTTGGTGGCATTGGCGAATATGAATCTGAATCGACGAGAGTTGATGGCGATCGTGACAAGGAAGGCCTTTCATCATCAGACCGTGAGCTCCTTCTTGTTCGTTGCGAGCTATATTCCTTTGTAACTTTTTCGATACAGAATGTGACCTTTCCACCTTCCGGTGTCACTCTTATCGAGTGATCTAGAATTCTGGAAAGACATTGTCGCAATCGGTATTCATCTGTCACTACATCCAGTTCCACATCACCTGCTTTCATATCCATTTCGAAGTGTAATCCTTCTTGAATCGCTTCTGTTTCCTTTTCTCTTCTAATTTGGGCTATTAAATCCTTCAAATTCACGTGTGCCGCTTTCATGGGTACCATACCCGCCTTCACATTCAGCAAAGATAGTATATCATCTACGAGAGAAATGAGAAAGGTCGTTGCGGAGTAAATGCCGTTTTTCGATTCTATCAAGTCTTCAGGAGAACCTTTTAAATTGGAATGTTTTAAGACTCGTCGCAGTAATGCCGAAAGTGGGTACAGCGACAACCGAACAAACCTGTATCCATAGCTGACGACAATCCTAATATTACGTGCAGTGGATTTCGAATTTCGTGACAAAGAAAATACAGTATCGCAGTTTTTGACTCATTCGCTTTCTGGGCTTCGGATTTTGCATTTGATAAGTCCCTTAAAACTCGATTACGCTCCGTCATATCACGCAACAACATGACCTGTCGTGATTCTGGATCTCGGGCATCATGAAAAGGTTCCGATATCGATAATTCGGCAGTAAAGCTACTACCGTCCGCCCGCTTTACTGTTGCTTCAACACTCTCTCTAACAGATGGTGTGGAATCACTGTACGATGGAATTATATCCGTTATAGGGATTGTCTTGGAGAAATCCTCGAGGGTATAACCGCTTTTGGATAAAAAATGTTCATTTGCGCCTATGAGCTTTTGTCAGCTCAGTGCAATAGCGGGGTAGATCATATTGGTCTTACCTTTGATGAGGCCGTCGCCAACAAATAGCAAAGGGTCCGGTAAAAACTAACACCAAATCAGTCAGTCAATACGGACGAAATGCATATTAGTAGAAAGAGAAAAAATACCTTTACGATTGCTCGAGCGTAGTGACTTAAGCTGTCAACAATTTTTTTGGAAACAATTAACTGCTCCTTACTTGCCTTTTCTTTTTCTTTCACTGTCTCATACCTGAGAACGAAGGCATAAGTGATACCTGTAACCAGAAGAGTTACAAGCAAGGCCAAAATGAGAAAAACCACGGGGAGATATGAATTCCTCTTCTTCGCCAGGTCTGCAAATGGGATGCACTCAATTTCATATGTACGATCCATTATATTTATTGTGGAAGAGCTTCGCAAACCATTGGAATGAGTTTGCGGGGGATTTCGAGACACAAAGAGCGGTTCAGAATTGGTAGAATTCTTATCGTACACAGTTACCTGCATGCTTCGATAGGTGGAGCTTCGTGAAAATGAACCGGAGAAAATATGTTCCACATCGTAGGCACCAGTTATAACGCCTGATAATGTGTTATTGACGTTGCGGTCTTGATACTTCGACGTGATGTTCAAAGGATAAATGATCAAAATCCCTAAGAGAATGAGTGATATTTGATGAATATATATAGTTATTCACGAAACTTAAAGAAGGATCGCACCCTTCTTTTGATTTACAAGAGATATGGCGTCCGTTAAAGTCGGGTTTCGGGTCGCTTGAACTATTCCAAGGATAAAAGAGGTCAAAAAGAAACCAAGAAATGTTTTGAGAGGGATAACCCACCTCTTTGAAGAGCCAATCGGGTGTTGGTAGGTAAGTATAAATCATATCCTGACCAAGGTTGAGGCTCTTCCGCATACAATTTGAAAGTTGTCGGATAGTAGACGTCGTTATCTGGAGCCCGTACAGGTTTTCCGTCCATACCTGGTGTAACGATCGTTTGGTTATGATCCTGCTCCCATTGTGACCTTTTACTATGGTCGACCCGAGGACGAAAAATTAAATGGCGCATTTCACTAGCATTCCATGCCGAAGATTGCCCGAATGTACTGAACTGACTTTGATTGATACTTGAAGAGTATGTATTAAGGAGGGCACTATAGTCTACATGAAGAATTTTAGTTCCTTATGAGTACGGTTAGAAATGATAAAGAATTGTTATCACTTACCCTGAACGATCTCCAAATTACGCCATAAATCATGTTTCAGCTCTAGCGCCCGATCTTGTAGAGTGAGAATTATATCACAGATGTACTTTAACATGTGTATCTAACCAGGCCTAGTTCGTCTTACCTTCACAGTGTATAGCAAAAGTTGTATCGAAGTTATCGATTTCAACTGATTGAAACCAAAAATAGAGTCCAAGGGAGCAACCTTTGATTACCCCCTCAATGCATTAGCCGGATAAACAAATCATTAAGTCTTGAGCACAGAACTACGATACAAACCGACCCCAATAAGAAGTACAATCAATGGTACAAGTACACTCAGTAAGCTGAATTTTTGCCTACTTTCGGATTGATGAGACGGCAGAATGCTTTCTTCGGAACTATCTATCACTGAGGTCGGACTTGATGCCGGATCTAAATCTCCATTATAAATCTCGTCAACTTCGGCCTCACTGATATTGATGGCGGCGGCGTCAGGCCGGGGGGACACCGTTTGAGTACCAGGACCATTCATGTACCAGAGTGGCTGTATCTCCAGTTGTTAATACTGATAAAGGAATGAAGGTGAGTTGTGATGTGATATTGAGACTGCTCTCTTTTACAGTATCTTTTCTTTTTTCTTTTACTCGTTTTTCACCTTTTTATGCTGTCGGTTGTGTGGATGCTGTGGAGCATGCCTATTGCCAAACCCAAAATCTCATTTCGCCGGAATGTGTCAAACGGAAGGCTTACTATAGCTCGGTCAAACCTCTGGGTGATCGCAAAATGACAATGCCATATGGTTTTTCAAGTGATAACTATCCATCCATAATAGATAACTATTAATCCGTGGACCATACTTATCTAAATACGTTACCAGTCCATCGCTCACCTAATTTCAAACATAAAAACAAAAATTAACCATGCCACGAAGACGCAATCCCACTCCCGCTCCCATCGATGCTCCCGAAGCACAAAATCCCCAAGTCAAACTTCCTGATGGAAGATGCTTCGACGTTCTCGACTCCAACGGCAAAAATTGGGTGTTATGGTCTATCAACTTAAAACGACAATTGACCCACCTAAAAATCGACCATACCATTGACCCAGCATTTACCCTACCAGCAAACGCACCACAGTCCCCAGTACATCGTGTAGCTAATGCAACGTTAATTTTCATCAACCGACACTTACCAACAGAA